>APFE031238440.1:8262-75280 GCA_000404065.3 Pinus taeda
TTCAATGATATGATATGTCAATTTTAGTTAGAACGACCTGCATAATAGAGTCATTGTCGATTACCCGGTTTAGACCAACAGTTGATATTTCAAGCGTAACTTTTTCGTTTGATGTCGGATTCGAATGATTCAAATTGGAAATGAAAGTAGATTCATTTATTTATCTCCAATAGAAACAAGTTTTTAATAAAAGAAGAATTGATAGGTCAAATACTGTAGGGAACAGCCAGAAAGACATAGTTTTAAGAGTGCTGATTTACGATAGACAGTCAGTATTTTGATCATAACTTCCCCATACGAGAACGAAAATAAGTGATTCAAATTGCATTGTAAACTAGATTCATAAGGGAATCTACCATAGAAACAAGTTTTCAAAATTCATTCATTTAGGCCTCCAAAAACTGACTGTCCCAACTCTATTCCTGAGCTGCCCGCTAGACATCCGGTCAATGTTTTGGCTCTAACTTTTTCGTTTCAAATTCAAATTGAGTTATTCAAATTGGGTTAGAAAGTAGACATCAAGGGCTACTTGGGGTAGAAACAGGTTTTAAAAATATTCGCTTTTGGTCTCTCAAAACATGACTGTCCCGATTGTTTTTCCAGAAAGTTCATCAAGCCCGCAAGCCAAAAAAATGAAATTCAAGCATTTTTTCAAATTGGTGATAAAAATGAAAATGAGTGTTTGTAGAGCTTATTATTTCCATTATGATTCATCTACATACACAAATTATTAAAAAAATTATCACCGATGTTGATTTCGATAGCATGTTGCAACAAAAACAACTAGTTTTACAAAAGAACAAAATGCACTTATTTATGTCATTATTTTGTTTTATTTTATTTTTCACTAACCTACTTTGATTGAGGGATGAATATGACTACGTGTATGAGTACTTCCAGTGAAGCCATTTTCGAAATATGGCTTCACGTATGCACATACCCAAATTTGAAAAATGCATATTAATGGATATTAAGGTATGAGAAGCCAACTTCCCTTCAAAAAATGGTATCAAAAATTGTTGAAGCATGGAGTGATGTTGCAAACAAATGATGGAGTGAAACCAATCTTCAATGTATCCTTTATTTTCTTGATTTCCCATAGCCATCATATCATGAAGTTCTTGAGCTTTTAAAATAGCTTGTTGATGCATAGTAAAAGAAACCTCATTTTCTTGCATAGCTTCTACAATTTTTGCATTTGAAACATTCTGAATCTCATTGTAGATTTTCTCTAATAACACATGTGAGATAGAATGGGTGGAAAGGGTGGATAAATTTGTCAGTTCAACATTGTAAGCATGTTGTACTGGTTTATTATGGTGAGGGGGAGGAATTGGTTGAGCAGGAAGATGTGTATGGAATGGAGCATTTTGATGATGTGGTTGATTGGGTTGTGTGAATGGTTTTGATGGGCAAGCAAGGTGTTGTGAAAGAGCTGGTGGAGAATATGGAGAATGTGCTTGTGCTACAAGATGAGGAAGAGTAGTCATGCCATCATAAGATAAACCATGCCCAACTTGTAAACAAGATAGGTGGTTATATTGAAATTGACATGGCTGCCCTAACACATTAGCATTCCATAATGGATTATGCAAGTATGACAATGGAGAAAAAGTGTTTTGAACCATACCTATAGGCCTTGTTGCAGCTTTCCCATCTCTTTGATATGCCACTTCCATCCTAGATAAGAAGAGTGAGTATCTATGAGATGCTCCTTTTGGTCATGAGGGCAAAACACTTCATCAATTCTTGATTTTTCTGAACCTGTAAAACATCCAATTTTTCATTTAGAGAGCTAATAAAATCAACTTTAAAATTTTCAAATAACACATTGATTTCAGCTCTTATGTCTCTTATTCTTGTAGCAGATTTGGACAAGAAAGAACAAACATCTCTAGAATTCTTACCAGCCTTGGAGATTCCTCTTGAATACCTTATGCACAACTCACAAACATCATCATATGATAACTGAAAAACATCACATTTTCCTATCAGATTTAAGAGTTTTAAAAATTTATCTTTGATTCCTTTAAGAAGGCGTGATTTTAAGATCTCTTTTTCCAAATGCTTATATTTTGATTTTTTAAGGTTATATTGAAATCGATTTACATAGTCCTCCAAACTTTCATCTTCCCCTTGTATCATACTGAATATATCTTCATTGGATTTGCAATAGTCCTGGTACCTCTTCAAGAATATGTTCTTCATGTCCTCCCATGTTTGGATGCAATTCCCACCTAGGCTCATGAACCATCGGAGAGCTACTCCTTTTAGAGTAAGAGGAAACACTTTCAATCTTTGATCATTAGTACAATAATCATATCCCCTACAAAGTATTTCGAACTCAAATAAAAATGTATGTGGATCTTCATTTGCTAAACCATGAAAATTTAGTAAAGATAGGGGAATTATGTGCATTTGTGTCACTCCTCCTAGATCTTTGATAGGAAATTCAAAAGTAGAAACGTGAGTCATTTCTTACCATAGTTTAAGATGTTCTTCATGTGTTTCTTCGAGGCTCCTTCTTCAAATGTTCCTGTCAATCGGTTAGTGAAATGGGTGGTGCTTACATCACCACTTGCGTGAGATCATGTGATTCAAAAAAATTTCTATCTTTTTCCTAATTATTCACACAAAAATTCAAACATCTATTTCTACCCTAGGTTCTTTAACAGTCCTGCTGGAAAGCGGACGGGGGAGCAGGGCTTTTACATGCTCCGTACACAGTTTCTTACCTTCCGTTTTTAAGATCCAACTCTTCCCTAGCAGGTACTCATCAGATTCACACTACTCTTTAGAAATGGCTACACTCTCCCCGGCAACGCCGCCAAAATGTGGAGCGATAAAAAGGGTTTTTTTAACACCTAATTACCTCACATTAATTATCAACCCAGGGACGACTTTTTATTTCAAGAGTGTACTCTGTCTGAGGCGGCTATTTACTTAAGAGTAATGTTTTGCAGTATAGTGCTTAAAACCCAAAAGTAAATGAATGCTTGAAAAAAAAATCTAATTGAAACAGCAAGAAACTGAAATGTTCTAAACTAAATCATTCATTCAAACAACCATCAATCGAGGATATAGTAGCAATAACTCATTCCTCTAGAAATTGATGAAAAAGGAATTAGAGCATGGACCATGGATCAGGGAGCGTGGTAGCATTTGCTGAGGCTCACGACAGCCTTGGACCTTCTCTCACACCAAAGCAATAAATGCAAGTAAAAAGGAAATGACAAAAAGTAGCATGAAATGAAATGGACAGCAGTAAATGAAACAACAATTAGAAGAACTACATCTCGCGAGTTAAAACCAACTTACTCACATTCTGCAATAAAATAACAATCTTCAAAAGCGATTTCAATGAACTTTACTTTATGAGACGATATTCACAAATGAATTATGGAACAACAGTTCATTATAAAACAGAAACGTCAATCATATATACGCAACACACTAATATAGCAATCTGAGACTATTGGATGATATAACTATGTTTCTAAACAGAATGATGCTACTGTCAAATCCCACAAATATTCATACCAGCACTCTGTTACAGAAATGGCTGAATAAAGATACAATTCGACCCCGTGTGATTTCAATTATATAGTGCAGAGTTCTTACATGGAGAAATCATTCATTCATTAATCATAACAGAACATAGCGTATCATATAAAGAATGTATCAGACTGCTACGTAATAAAGATAAACAGTCCACACGCAGATTACCATATAATGATACAAAGGCAAGTGTCCTTCGGAGCCGGGCCCTTAGCTGCCGATGGTACACCGCCTTAGATTACTCCAAACGTAGAGACGGAAAGAACACCAAGTCTTTTATATTAATCGCATCCACAAAAGTATACAAAATCAGGTCTCAATGAGCCTCAATGATCAACGTTTATTCTGAAACTGTAGAATTACAAATAACAATCCTCCTCCCGTCCTCTGATCTTTGGTTTCATTAAATAGACAAATATCAGAGCATAGATAATTACAATCATGATTTGTTTTACAAAATTGGATTGATTCCAACCATTTGATCAACAAGAACAAGGCGTATTTGGCTTTGCAGCTAAGAATTGGAGGGCGGCCACAACAGCAAATCTCCGAAAATCGTGCTCAAAGAACCTTGCGTGTCTCCCTGTACAGGCCGAATTTGGGAAAACTGTTCTTCAAGAAGATAATTGGGCCCGTTCTGGACAAAACCCATGTTCCGGATTTTCCAAATTCGTCTTCATTTGCTCAAAATCTTAACCGCAAAACTGTCACTCCTTAAACCAGCGAATTTCTGAGTTGACTGATTTAAAAATCAAATCTTCAATCTAGAAGTTACTTTGGAGGCTAAAAATGGTAAATAAGGTTACAACCAACTTATTAGAACTATCATTGGTAAAATAATGCATAATAATCAATTTATTAGAAATAAAGGAGAATAAATAATATTCATCCATGAGAGCATAAATCATTTATAAAATGGATTTAAATGATAAATTATAATAAATGACATGATGAAGAATGGTGGAAATGGGTGGAATAAACGTTCACAAGTGACAATAATCATGGCATATTAACGACTCCACACATAACTTAGGAAGTTTGTATTAGTATTCTTTGATGATATTTTAATTTACAGTAAAAGTTGGAAGGAGCACTTACAACATCTGGATAAAGTTCTTACACTACTGAAAGAGAATAAATTCTGTTATCACTCTAAAATTTCCCTAGGGTTGTCATGAAAGAAATAATAGAGGTAACCACAAACCTACTTTTGAGATCAGGATCTAGCCTTCCTAATGCTCAGAGAGGGCTCTCTCTTTATGATTTAGCTTTGTTGAGTCAATTGATTTTAGGCTAGTTATTTAAGGCTTGGTTGGTTTTTGATTTGATTTGGTGGTGGAATCACTGATTCAAATGGATATATAAGTGCCCTTTTACCATTGGGCCATGGAGTCCAAATGTCAAGAAAACAAGACTGAATCAAAGTTCTAAAGAAAGTGTTCACAGGGCAAGGGAGCTGAGTAAATTCAGATCTTTTAGGTTGGATGGTGAAGTGGTTTTTCAATCGGGGTTAAGGAGCATTCAATGATTCCTCAAACTGGATAATGAAGGAAATGAAAGGATTCAATCAAAACTAGGGAGCAATGAAGAATTCCCTACTCTGGATATTAGAAGAAAACATAAAAATGAATCATTGTTCAAGACAGAGTGTACTTAAACAATTTCTGAAGTAAAATTCCAGTTATTTCATTCAAATTGGAAAAAACATGTATGTTTGTGAAATACTAAAGAAAACAAAAATTTGATAAATGAAAGATACTTCACTGAAGTGGCCCAATACATGAATCCTGTAATGCAATGCCTTTATTACTTAGTCCAGTATGTTGACTTGAATTTTTTTACAATAAACCCTTAGGTTTTCAGACCAATGTAACTATAGAAATGTTCAGCAATCCACACCTCTATACTTCAAATTATGAAGTATTTATACAAAAAATAGTTACAAAATATCCTAAACTGTAAGAAGATAGAGACACCTAGCAAACTAAAAGGCTAGTTGTACCTTTTTTTATTGATTTGTTATTTGTTGTTTTGAACTTTTGCTACTTTCTCTCTTTGGTTGTTTCTCTATGCTGGTTGTCCTTTTACTCTTTTCTTTTGATTGATACTCTTTCATCTGATACTCTTTGACTTAGTTGATCTATTGTTTTACTTTGACTACTCTGTATTCACTATTTACCTTGCATGTTTACAGTAAATCATTTAACTTTTCCCTAGTCTATGTATCTGGTAACTTAATATTTACCATTCTTCTGTAGACTTCATCAGCTTTTGTGTCTTTTGCAAAGGTGGGCTTGTTTACAAAAAGATGTTTTACCTCATGCTGGAGGTAAAAGAGGTTCTCAAAAGCCTGGTAAAGGAATTTTCCTGTAGGCATCCCTTTCATGGAGGAACTTCTGGCTTGTTCCTTTTCCACTTCTCTGGTTCTCTTATCATAGTATTCATGTGGCATTAATCTGTCATTAATTACCAGTGGATTAGGTAGACCTTTCTACCTCAAAGCATCAAATTTCACCATGAACCTTCCTATTTCCAGCTTCATTGTTTGGTGCTTGTGTTGGCATTATGAGACAAGTGTTGTCCTTGATGGCAAATCACTCAGATGATAAATTATAGTGCAACAAAGTTATTTTCAAGTTCACGGAATTTTATGTAGAGAAAAGTTTATTTCATGTGGAGAAAAGTTCACGCACTTTCATGGTTGGTTCATGGTATTAGCCCCACAGGTTTTGATCCTATGGTTTTGGCCCGTGGTATTGGTCCATGATTTAAGGAAGAGCTTGCCTATATAAAGCAAAGGAGATCATTTGGCTTGTGTATGCTTTTGGGTTGAATATCTTAAGATCTGAAATATTGGGTTATTGTTTCAAAAGCTCGATCTATATGAAAGTGAAGTGGAAAGCGAATCTGTGAAGGGTGATCTCTCGAGCGCTGCAGCTGCGAAAGTGTGGAGGCGCCACAGGAGACACCACAGAGGCGCCACAGAAGGCGCGATGCGGAGACGCCACAGAAGGCACAGTGTGAAGGCGCCACAAAAGGCGCAGTTCAGAGATGCCATAGAGGCGCCACAGAAGGCGCAGTGCGGAGACGCCACAGAAGCGCCATAGAAGGGGCAGTGCGGAGACGCCACAGAAGGCGCAATGCGGAGGCGCCACAAGAGACGCCACAGAGGCGCCACAGAAGGCGCAGTGCGGAGACTCCACAGAGGCGCCACAGAAGGTGCAGTGCGGAGACGCCACAGAGGCACCACAGAAGGTGCAGTGCAGAGACGCCATAGAGGCGCCACAGAAGGCGGAGTGAGGAGACGCCACAGAAGGCGCAGTGTGGAGGCGCCACAGAAGGCGCAGTGCGAAGGCGCCACAGAAGGCGCAGCGCGGAGACGCCACAGAAGGCACAGTGCGGAGACGCCACAGAGGCGCCACAGAAGGCGCAGTGCGGAGACGCCACAGAAGGCGCAGTGCGGAGGCGCCACAGAGGCGCCACCGAAGGCGCAGTGCGAAGGCGCCACAGAAGGCGCAGCTGCAGAGGTGCACGACGCCACAGAAGGTGAAGTGCATAGCGACGCAGGCCAGAGAAAAGGAAATTGCATATCTATCTTAAGATATTTTGTTGACTGATTTTTTTGTTGATAAGGTGTTCTGGGTTTAGTTTACTGTTATTGTGGATTTGGTTATCTGGGTGACTTACTGGTACTTGATGATCATTTGATGTTTAAGGATCCAGTATGAAAATTGGATGAAACGTGGCCTTTCAGATTATGTGTTGTGCTTCAGTGTATCCAGTATCAAAATTGATGAAACATGGTACCTGGAGGAGAGAAGATTGTAGGCCGGTGCCTACGTACTAGTACTTAAGCTAGTACAAAAGCAAAGGGGAATCTTTGGAGCATTGTAGCAGGTAGCAGCCTGTGTACTAGTAAATGGATCGGCTAGTACAAGGGCAAAGGGGGTTGTAGCTCCCGTACTGGTATAAGACTGCACCAGTACAAATATTGTAAAAGGATTTTCTTATTAAGAAGAAGATTGAGATGACTTGCAGCAGGTGGTTTTCTCCCGCATTGGGTTTCCACCTTATATCATGGTGTTCATGTGTGTGCCTTATGTGTGATGATCTATTCTATGTTACTGCATCTGTTAACTGATAATATGGTTGATAATGTTCTAATGCACTCATTGAAGATCAATTAGCTTAATCATAAGAAGTTGTGGAAGTAGCATATATGAATCAGAGTTTGGAAATGAAAAGTTTTATTAATGTGATAATACTGATTCACCCCCCCTCTCAGTATTATTTCCAACAATTTACATGTTCTATACTTTTTCTTTTCTTACAACAGCATTGATCTTTTCCTTCATTTTTGCTCCCTAAAGAACATTAAACATATATGAATTAATAGATTGTTTGAAACATGTTATCTAATATTTTTAACTATATTATTAATAAAAATTCAAAAAGAAAAAAATCATATTGAAAAGTATTTTTTCAATCACTTGATTCATTCTTCTACAAATTTTCTATTAAGATTTTACGCTCTTTTGCACTTAGATTAGAAATAATATTATTGACCCTCTTCATTTATGGATTTTCATGACACACACTAACCAATGCATATTAGTTATACTTATATATAGTTCAAGCATACTAATTCTCTAAAGAATTTACAAAGAACTTGCATTTTCTGCTTTTTTGGATGTCTTATCATAGTTTGTGCCTGTTAGTATTTTTGTTACTTAACTTCTCAATTTTTTTATTATCAATATACAACCTTTATCATTCATACATAACCCATTATATATATTTTATACATAAATCAAATGTTTTTTAACCAAAAATAGTTCTAGTAACTGGAGCGGTTATTTGAATAAATGCCTCAGTGTACTTATTCTATTAAACACACCGAAATTTTAATTATTCAATGCTGACAACAAAAATTAATTTACTAAAATAATTTTAAATTATAAAGGTGCAATTTGTAATGATAAATGCACCTCCATCACAGTCAAAAAAGAAAACATAAAAATTAAAGGGATGCAATTTGTAATGATAAATGCACCTCCATCACAATAAAAAATGAAAACATAAAAAATTAAATACAAGTCATTTAACGATGTTATTTGGCAGAGGCGAGTCGTTGTGTTATATTGGACCAAGCGCATTGATAAACAATTAACGTTGTTTTTTCAAAATGGACAAAGATGATATTATTGAGTGCAATATGTAACGATAAAAATACAATGAGCGCCGATGTGCTATATTACATAGGGAGCATAGCGAAACAAGCATCGTTTTAAAAGTTTTAAAACAAATGGATACAACCAACCAAGTATGGATCTAATTCAATAAGTGATCCCCTTACTTTACATTTCAAACACCCTATATATAGTAAGTACACAAATCCATTAAATTTTAAATGCCTAAAATGAAAAAACCCTAATTGTGAATTGGTTGAAGGTGTTAAAACCTAAGGTGAAATTTTCTAGTCACATATGCAACAAAAAACAAGGGTTTAAGGTAAGTATTGACTTTTTTTGTTATATATATATATATATAAAGGAACAAACATCATAAAAAATTTACTAGTGAAATCAATAGTAAAATTTTTATTATGCAAGGATTTACTTTTATTTTAAATTTGAATAAATCTAACAAAAATTGAGAAGAAAAAAATTAACATTAAAATCAACAATGAAATTTAATTTTTTTTCTATGCAGGGTTTTAAGTGAATCACCATACCTTTCAAATTTTGATCTTTCTGCGATTCCAAAATATTTTGTTGCTCCACAATGCTCCCAATATATGTCTTTTGCATGGGATCTCTCCTTAATGAAACCTAACAAAAATTGAAAGAAAAATTATTAGTAAATCAACAATAAATTTAAATTTTTTACTATGTAGGGCTTTGAGTGAATCACCATACCTTTCAACTTATGATCTTCTCTTCTGAATAGTTATGTTGTTCCAACATATTGTGTTGCTACAGGATGCTCTCGATATGTCTCTCTTATAAATGTTTCTATTGAAATTTTGGGAAAGCTAATGAAATAGTGAATAACTTATTACTATTTAAAAGACTATGAAATTAGATTTTGGAAACCAATTCCCACTCATTTTCAATTTGTCAAAAAAAATCGCGTTTTTTTCACTTTTTCCATATGTCGATGTGTTCGATATTAAACACCAGTTCGTTTACAAGAAAATCACACAAATCAATTACCAGTGTGTTGATTTTTCTAGATGCATCGACATGATAGATTTTTTTTATTTTTATCTTTTGAAATCCAAAAAATGGTGCATATAATATTTTAACACAACGATGTGGTTTTTATTTAAATGCATCAATGCAGGAGTTATTATAAGAGCACCGATAGGTATCCTAGAAATAGGTGCAAATCGATGCCGTTTGTATTTAAAAGCATTGGTGTTGTCTTCTTTACAAGAGCACCGATATGATAGATTACTTTTTATATTTTTGAAATTCCAGAAACTAGTGCGGTTATTATTTTAGCGCCTCAATGTAGTTGTTCTTTAAACGCATGAGTGTCGTTAATTTCAGAAGAGCAACAATATGATATAATTCCTTTTTTTTTGTCAAAATCCTAGAAATAGGTGCATTTTTTTCTTTTGAAGGTTCATTGCGGTTTTTATCTAAACGCGTTAGTGTGTGTGGTTTTACAAGAGAAACAATACAATAGAATTCTTTTCTTTTTTTTTTGAACCGATGCAATTATTATGTTAATACATCAATTCGTTTATTATGTAAACGCATCGATGTTGTCAATTTTGATAAGGGAACCGATAGGGTTTAAAAGTTATTTGAAATTTTATTTTCACATAAAATGTCATATTCATCTCAAATTATCATTTAAGACACATCCACATGAGTTCCAGTAGTTCATTGTATACATTTTTTTCTTAAAATCGCCTTATTCTTGAAAAATGGTTTGAAAACTATATTGAAACTCGGACTCTGCTTATATGGTTCTCAAAATTAACTTTAAGCATGTACACAAAATTTTATTTCTAATTTTGTTCAAATGCACGGACAAAATCTAATAATATCAAATGGCCAATTCTTCAAATTCCAACTCATTCCATATTCCTCAAAGTCCTTCCTAGAGTTCTCCCTTTCCATCCTCAACAAGTTCATATTTTATTTATACTTCAATTATCTAATTGTTTTTTTTATCCATGTAAATTTGAATAAAATGGTATCCAAATTTGCGGATCTTGTAGACATCATGTATCCAAAACAGGGGATCCTGTAGACAACCTATAAGAAAACTTGTAGTGGCATGTTTTAAGCCTGAATTGAGACAAATCATCACTAAAAGTGAGGATTAGACCCCTACTTGCCCTCCAAGCTATCTGAACCATTGTACTCATTTTCCTCCACACCTATCTCCCCTGTCAAAGAACCAGGCATGATTAGCATTTACATTTTTCAAGAAAAAAGATAAAAAGGAAAAAGTTATTTTATATTTATTCACGCACACAACAGTTAGCACTCTCTAGATCATATTCCATGCTCAATTAGTTTAAATCATCACCTGTGATCAATAGAGTTAAGTTAGGTTTTTTTTACATTTAGTCCATGATCTTTATGCAATTAGAATATATTTATTTCCTTGTACTTTATTTCTTGCAATAGGTTAGGGTTTCCATTTCAGTTCTTTTTCTGCAATTGGTTTAGGGTTTGATTTCAGTACATGCATTCCATTACATCATGACAGCAAAGGAAGGACACATTGTATGCTACACATATAGTGTCGATACCTCTTAAATTTGTATGAACCCTGGGTTGATAATCAAAAGTCGGTAGCATTGGGAGTTGCAACATTCTTGCTGCAATTCTCAGGCTCATCACCTTTTGGCGTCGTTGTCGGGGAGGTGTCAAAAGATGCATTGTTTTCTTCCCTAATTGATTCATGTTTTTTCCTTCTGTAAAAAAAAAAATAAAAAAATAAAAATAAAAATAATTGCATTAGGCATATTTCATTTAAAAAATAGAAAAGTGCAGTGCATTAGTGTTGTCATTCAATCATAAAAGCTGAAAAAATCTCCAGCACCAACCCACCACCCCATTTGATCACGTGATGTAGTAAGAGCCACATCACCATTCACTTTTGCAAGTACAAGAATAATATGAAAAAGAATGTAGAAGAAATGGATGGAGATGATGACAATCAGGAAGATCCTCTCGAATTTCCCATTCAAGACACTGATGGTAGTGTGCACATGAAGAACATCCCTCCATATTTTCTTCCAAAAATTCATGGTCTAAGGGCAGAGGATCCAGAAACCTTTGTCTTTAGATTTGAAATTATTTGTAGATCTTATGGTTACTTATTAAAAACTCAAAAACTGAGATTGTTTCTAACAACATTGAAGGATAGAGCTCTTAAATGCTTCATGAGTTTAGGGACTAATTCAATAAGATCATGGAATTATATGCAAAATAGATTTCTAGAAAAATATAAATATCATAGTCTTAAAGAATAAATCTTTAGAATGAATTAAAGAGAAAATGAGAGTCTAAAGGATCTAATAGAGAGGTTCATGTATAATGTTAAGAGGGCAAAGCTACATCATTTAGGATCTGACACACTAAAAACCCTCTTACTTAGAACAATTAGGGATGAGTGGATTGATCTTCTTGATCTCATGAGTGGAGGTGATATATACCAACTATCATTTGAAGAAATTTGTGAAACATGCAAACACATATCAAGAGGAAGGGAAAGAGTAAGTAAATCAACATCAAGATAAGTAAGTCAAGCTAAACTTGGAAATTTGTTTGATAACTTTAAAATAGAAATTCTTAGCAATCTAAGTGAAGAAGTAGAAATGTTAAGAATTCAAAATGAGAAAAAAGAAGATGTCTATATTTGTGTCATCCATGCAGAATCACATGATGTTAAATATTGCCCCTCATTACCAAGGTTGAAGGAAGTTTACCAAGAGAAAAATGGAGCGATTCAATTACCAATGCAACTATGTTATGTAGCTCTAAGAGGACCATGGCAGCCTATTCAAGCTGGTATGATGCAAGAACCTAATTCAGAATTTCAAGTTTATGCAAATCCATCTCAAAGTAATTGAAACACGCTCTTTCCTTGGCAACATTGGCCATCTCAACCGCAAAACCAATTTTGGTAACAAGGTTGGCAAGGAACTTATGGAAGCCATCCACAATATCCTCAATATCCCTCATACCCAAATCAATGTTATCCCTACCATTCACCTCCACCACAACCACATCCATCTCAAATATCCAGCCCCACTTAACTACCTGTACCACCATTTCCAAACCCACACAATGAAGTAGCTCAACCCACTTACAATGTTGAGGTTCAACACTTCCAAATATCTCCTTTCTATCTCAATGGTATTCATCTCAGCTCAGGAAGAATATTAAAAAAAAAGAGATTCTCTTGATGCCACCGAAGGACAACTAACCTGAAGAAGAAGATTCAAATGAGAATACCAAAGGATCATGGGTTGCATTTGATGAAGAGTAGACAAAAAAATCAGAGATCGAGAAAGCTCCCTCATAGTTACCATCAAATCCTCCATCTATTCAAAAGAACAGTCGGTAAAAAGAGGAAGATTTGAAGATCATGGTAAAAGAAGACATGAAGAATGATCCAGATAAGCAAGAAAACCAAGGACATCAAAGTTATATTGAGGTTTGGATACAGAAAATCAATAACATTGAGCGTCATTCTATTCTTCAACTATGCTTAATCCTTTCAAAATCAAATCAATTGGTCTCTGAAATCTAGGTACATGTCAAATCATATATTGCAACCCTACACATCAATTTGTATGTCATCTTGATGTGCACATGGCTCCATTGGAACTATTCTTACACTTAAAAGTGATTTTTTTTTCAAATAGCGTAGGGTAAAAAAAAACTATATATATATATAATAACAGAAAAAATAAAAATCGTAGGTGAAAACCTCCTTTGAGTCACCTCAAATTGGCTCATTGAAAATCAACAAGATTATGCATCACTCTCTTCTTCAACTATGCTTGATCCTTTCAACGTCAAGTCATTTGGTCTCTGAAATCTAGGTACATGTCAAATCATATATTACAAACCTACACATCAATTTGTATGCTCCATTGGAAGTATTCTTATACTTGAAATTGATTTTTTTCAAATAGGGTAGGGTAATATATATATATATATATATATATATATAATATATATATATATAAGAGGAAAAAAAAAAAATCTCAGGCAAAAACCTCCATGAGGCGGTCAATGGGTTGGGGAAAAAAGATAAAAAAAGAAAAGATTCTAGGTGAAAACCTCCTTTGGGGTGCTTAGGCATACCTACTAGTTGAAAATTTTCTTGAAGCGGCTAGTAGGCCTAAATAAAAATAAAAAAGGAAAAAAAAAAATTGCTCCGTGTATACCTATGATGAATTCATGAACTCTCCAACATCTGCAAGCAAAAAAACAAGTTGGTACCAAAAGAAAAAAATTGGTCAAGACTAGTCAAAAGAAGTCAAATTTTGACTTTCTACTCCTTTGCTCAAATGCTCCAAAAGAGCCAAGGCCATGCCAATCCATCACCCTCATCTATTTCCACCATCCACCCATCATTCTAAAGCTTTTCCCATTCATTTTGTTTGTTGTCCTAAAAAACTACAAGAATGCTCTGTTTTACTACAGGAAACAAAAATGCATAGAGCATAAATCTATTTTTCTCACAACTTGAAAACCATGCATCCATTTTCCAATCATTTCACGGGATATGCATATGGATGATGGGAACATGCTCAAGAAATTTTAGGAAATTCCAATGCACAGTTTTCGAGAAATCAGCCTCCATCTCCTACAACCATTTTTAAATTTCTTGATATTTGTGCACCCATTTACAAATCTGTTTTACAGGGAGATGCATATGGATGATGGTAACATGCCCAAGAAATTTCAGCCAAATCTAGTGCACGCTTTCTAATAAATCAGCCTATGTCACCTTCAGCAATTTTAATTTTTCTTGAGATTCTTGCATCCATTGGCCAAGATTTTTTGATGGGGAGGAGCATAATAATGAGGGCAACATGCTCAAAACGTTTTAGGTTAATCCATACTATTGTTTGGGATATATGGACAAACAAGTCTGCTACAAGAGGTTGTCCTGAAATACTACATGATCTCTACAAGAAGGCTGAGAAGAAGCTACAATAGGAAATATGATGGAAAAATGGGTCCAAAGGTCAAGGATTCTTTAGGGAAGGTTGCTATAGGCCTCCCAACACCACTTTCATCATTCATCCACTCCATCTAACCAAAATCCATCTTCAAATTCCACTCAGCCTTACGTGAAAGAGGAAAAAGCACAAAAGTAATCGCAGGGACCTCAAACCTTCCCACTCATAACAATTATAGTTTTCGCAGGCTTACAAGAAGATAATAAACACAGAGATCAAAGGGAAGCAAGCCATACAAAGCCCCATGTTTTTCTTAATCCATTTCATCTTATCCATAATACTCATGTTCCTTCATCCATATTCATATCTAGCAATAGAAAAATTCCCATTTCAGGCAAGTCTTTACTTTCTACAAGATTTTTTGTAATTACTACACGAAGTCTTGAAAATTTACAAGAAAGGAAGTCCGATGGAAAAATTATGATGCATGCCTATTTTAGGATAGGAAAAAAGGACATTGACTTCGCCACATCTCAACCAACACCCATCATGACCATGTCACTCTATGGCCACGCCTTCCGCTCATTCCAATACCTATTTACTCTCCAACAAAGGAAGGACAGAAAAATTCAAAAGAAAGGGTAGTTACATGACTTCCTGTAGTAGTGCTACAGGAAACCCTGTAGCAGCCTATTTTCAAGTAATAGCAGGCTCTAGGCCTAACCTTCAACACGATGATTGAAAGAGGAGAAGCATAACTACAGGCACAATGAAACTCCTGTAGAGCTCAACAGCAACAGAGGAAGCCAACACCTCCGCATCAACAAGAAATCAAACCATCAGTAAAATAAGATCAACAAAAAAGAAAAAGGAATTCAAGAAGATGTACCTAAGTCATGAGAAACACAATAATATCTACTCAGCAGCAGCATGCATGCCTCTTCAACAACCATCAGGTAGGTATAGGTATGCAATATTCTTCACCTCTTCTCTTGAGCATATTATAGTTAGAAATGTTTTTTCAATGCATGAGAGATGCGGTTTTATAAGCTAAGGATGGGTCAATGGTCTGAAGCACCTTCAACTAGTTAATTGCAGCTCACTCCACTCATGCAATGTTGAAAAGTTAAATTATGAAGTGTGATGATTTCAAGGAATAAGGACATAAGTTCAAAGAAGAAATTTTTGCAAAGGCCAAATCACCATAGCACTCCAAACCCCCCATCCACTTCATATTCACTATATATCCATCATTCATCCATCCCGTTTCATAATTTCAAGAACAAACCCTACACTCTATCTCACCGTGAAAATTTCTTGAAAAAACAAGCAAAGCATCCTCTCCATTTTCACAAACCTACATCATTTCTCATCACTCCCATACAATTAGAAGACTCTGAAGAAAGAAGGAATGACTACTACAGGAAGGCAGAATGCTGCTACAAGAAGGAAGAAAGGAACAAATTGCACTAAAAACCAAAAAAATGCAGTGTCTAAAAAAGACCTAATCAAAACATAAAACTCCAAGGCCATTAGGAAATCATCTAGGCCACAAAAGAAAAGAAGAAGGCAAGCTAATGGTCTCAAGAAATAATGATTTTTCTTTGCACAAATATGTTTTTGGGCTTGTCCTTGCAGAACTTACAGCCAAGATTCTTAATGCACAAGAGAGAGGCCACCAAGGCCATAAATGAGGCACAATGAGGTCACTAAGTTGCTCAGAGGATGAGCAACACTTTCAACAAGGGGGTTTGATGTGCCTCTAAATTAGACATAAATAAAGGCCCATGCCTCTTAATTAAACATAAATTAAGGCCCATATGATTATCCTTCAGCACATTAAACCTTTCTTTTTGCATTAGATAATGTATTTTTAACTTTAATAATGAGGAGATAATTTAGGGACTTTCTCCCTACTATAGGATGATCAACATTAAATAATAAATCAACAAGATATTATGGAATTATGGCACAGATTGTGGAACTCCAATGATTGAAAAAATCTAGGATTGTGTTCTCTACCATTTAATGCAGATTCCTGGTGTTGGGAACTAGATCCACTAATCAAGGGATTTTGGTGGGGAAAGCTTCCTCCTTTCATGGAGAATGATTCCTAATCATTTTGTATATGTATGAAGTCAATTTTTTCTCCAGGGATATATTTTGATTAGTCTTCTTGTGCAGAGAACTCATATTTTTGCAGCTCCATTGTATTTTCATGCAAGGATATAATTGTATTGATGAAAATAATGAATATTGGTGTCATGTTCAGCTTCTAAATCTTGTTCTCCTCCATAGGTCTCTGCGTTTCCCTAGGCTTGGCCATCCCAGGAGTCTCAGAGCCCTTTCGTATCATTTTTTTTATTCTTTTCACTTCTTATTCACATGCATCTCTTGTTTTTGTTTCTTTCTATTTCTGCATTTTGTATTAATGATTTCTTGTTGTAGGATTGGGTTAAATGGTTGATGTAGGCTCTTTTATAGGATCAGAAGCATCATTTCATCCTTGGAAAAGCTTTGGAAGGTCAGAGTAATCATTGAGCTACTTGGATTAGTTTTCTTATTCCCAAATTTAGATTTATGGAACTCCTTTGTAGCAAAGAACAATGAATTTCCGTTATTTTTTAGAGCATGCTAAAGAGCTTCAATCGAGTTGGTTCCACTTGCATTAGACCACAAAAACATTCTATTTAATAACAAAAATTACCTCATTGCATTTTCACTTGATTAGGTTAGGAATTTGATATATTTAGTAGCTCACTACTTCTAGAATTTCTTATTTTTAGACTAGTAATTTTCCGTTATTTAATAAATATTTTCCATGTATAGATAAATTTATGGATAGATGCAGACAATAATGTGTGTTGTTAAAGCAGATTCTACATTTCTGAGTGACCTCATCTCGTTCGCTTCATCCAAGCCTCATCCACCCATGTCGCTAAAATCCACTAAAGTCTCAGTCTGAATTCTTGTTTTATAAGTAAAAATTGTCATTTCCATTGAGAAAATCTCCCCATTTTGAAGCCCTTTCTTGAGATATGGGTAGTGTCCACCACCTTCATGCATTATTCTTCCATTCTCCACCTTTCCCAAGCTCCATTCCACCTTCTAGAGCACTTCTAAGCTTTCGACCTATTTTTTGTACTAAAACAGGGAATCTTGTAGACATCCCGTAAGAAAACTTGTAGTGATTTGTTTTGAGCCCGAATTGAGAAACATCATCACTAGAAGCCAGAATTAGGCCCCTACTTTCCCTCCAAGCCATCTGAACCATTGTACTAATTTTCCTCCACACCTGTCCCCCCTGCCAAAGAACCAAGCAAGATTAGCATTTACATTTTTCAAGCAAAAAGATAAAAAGGAAAATGTTATTTTATATTTATTCATGCACACAGCGGTTAGCACTCTCTATATCATATTCCATGCTCAATTAGTTTAAATCATCACATGTCATAAATAGGGTTAAGTTAGGTTTCTTTTACATTTAGTTCATGATCTTTACGTAATTGGAATATGTTTCTTTCATTATACTTTATTTCTTGTAATAGGTTAGGGTTTCCATTTTAGTTCATTTTTTGCAATTAGTTTAGGGTTTGATTTCAGTACATGCACTCCATTACATCATGACAACAAAGGAATGACACATTTTATGTTGCACATATAGTTCCAATACCTCTTAAATTTGTACGAACCCCGGGTTGATAATTAAAAGTTGGTAGCCTTGGGAGTTGCAACATTCTTGCTACAATGTCGAGGCTCATCATTGCATATGATTAATGACACATCACTATCTTTGGGACATGATGACATTTATGAGCCTAGGAGCCTTGATGAAGAAACCAAACAAAAGTAAGTTCATCCATGAGAAGCCCATCCATGAAAAATGTTGTTGTCCTATATTTCTGCACTAAATAACGACCAATCACATTAAAATTTATTTTTCACCTCCTTAGAGATAGAATGTTTCCTTGTGACCTACACCATCTTTTCGAGCATAGTTTTTCCTTTCCAACGAGCTATTACACAGCCCAAAACTCCAAGCGGTTTAAAAGTTATGAATTTTTGAAGTTAATTTATTAAGTGTGGACAATGAGTCAGCCTTAACTTGGCCTACTCATGTCACCCAGCATTAGAGACATCTTCCTTCATGTTTAGTCGAAATTCACAATAAATATATGTCTAAAACCTCATTTTTCACCATGAACTTGATTAAGATTTCAGAGAATAATCATGTAAGGATAAAGGAGGCCAAAGAGAATAGGAAAACATTGTTTCAGAAATTCTTTAAGATTATATTGATGTTTAAATACCTGAAGCAGCTTGAACCTATGGATATATATATATATATATATATATATATATATATATATATATATAATATGTAGATATATTTCAGACCTTACCTATTACCTCCTCCATGGAGCTCAGACATGCGGAGTAAATATATATTTCAGACCTTGTTCTATTGGAGCTATAGCACTTTGGATAAAGTGTTTAAGAGTTCAGATAAGTTCAAGGAAGAAAATAGAAAAGAGGAAAAACATATAAAAGAGGCCGAGAAGGATATTTTGGGGAAAATAATTTACGTTTTATGTTTGGGATACCTTACAAAGAACTCCAATTGCAGCTGTGTGGTGGAATGTCACATATAAAACCTTAAAACAATTCTATTATATTGTAGATTTCAAGCTCGGACTTTATAAGGCTCTGAACAGAAATAAAAAAAACAACAAGCTCAGAAACTGTTATTGAAGATTGATCTTAAGGCTTGAAAGTTAGCCACCTATGGAGAATCACAAGTATACAATTGTGGTGGCTTAGACTTTTGTTAAGAGCTACAGAAATGGGTGGAAGTAGTGTTGGACCTCAAGAACAAGTTTGTGGTCCTATTGACAGTGATTTGGGTTGGAAAGAAGGCTACAAAGGCTTAACACTTATACCCTCAGACAGACCTATACAGTGAATGTGGAACTGAGATTACAAACCTTTGCATGTAGTAACCCATGGAAGAACCTTATATAATTGTGCAGACTTGTAGTGGGTATTTCGTGAGTTATCTTGAAGATAACATTGAAGACCATGATGCATTGAAGATCATGATGCATTGAAGACATCATGAGGTGATTTGGAGACTTTGCTTGAGTACAATAAAGTGCAGTGGTGATACCTTTTAATTGACAAGGTTGGCATTGATGATGTAGCGTGGAGAGTACAGTGAAGTTGAAGATTGACAGGGCATAGTGAAGAATACTTTGGGAGTCGTGAAGTACAACTAAACATATCTTGAAGAAATGAAGTTGAGGGTTGGAGCCCAAGAGGTTGGAGCCTCGAAAAGACAAGGTTAGTGCCTTGAAGGATAGGGTTGGAGCCCTAGAGGATCGGAGTCCTCAAGAACCCACGTCAAAGCCTGAACCAGATATAGGGTTGGAGCCCTTGAGGTTGGTGACTCAAAATTGACAAGGTTGGGGCCTTGCAAAGTCCAAATCGATGCTTGGCACATTACAAGTTGGAGCCTAGGGAACTGAAGATCAGTGTCTTCATCTAGGGTTGGAGCGTTGCATATATTGTACTTGATTTACTGTAAAAAATAAATTAATAAATGCATTTATTCATATTGTTTAGTTTGTGTTCTAAATATAAGTGCTCTAACTAGTAAAAGTAACAATTCAAAAGAAATACTAATTCACCGCCTCTCAATATTTCCAACAATTGGTAGCAGAGCCAATGCCTCCACTCAAAGCTGAATAGTGTGAAGGTTGATCATTAGAACACAAATGGCGAAGGCAAGGAAGAAAATCTCCACTCCTCCTAAGATGTGTCTCCCTCAACCAACGAAATTGAAGTCAATCAATTTGTGAAGGCTCCATTGTTCAATGGAAATTTTGATATATGGGAAGCAAGAATGAGGAATTTCTTAAAGACTCAAGGCATTAAAGTATGGAAATCGGTGATTGTTGATAACATGATGGATGGAGAATCCAAGGAACATAATACAAGAGCAATGAAAGCAATCTTGAATGCGCTAATTGATTCTATGAATGCCAATTTTGAAAAATGTCCGTCAGAAAAAGGCAAATGGGATAAACTTCACGATCTTCACTCAAAAGGAGCATTAACAATGACATATAGTCAAGAAAAGGATGGAAAACAAAAAGGAAATCCATAGCCCATCAACGAAGGCAAAGATAAGAGTGATAACATCAAGGCTAAAGAAGACCTAAAAGATGAAGAGAATGAAAAATATTTTGAAGAAGATCTCACTAAACGCATGGCTACCATTGAAGAGATTAACCATTTGACAAAATAAAATGAGGAACTTAAGAAGAAAGCGCAAGTTGGTGACCAGGACAAGATAAGGAAGGAAGTTGACCTTGTCAAGCTTCAACTACAAGAATGAGATGAGGAGCTCGCCAAGATTAAGGATTACTTTCATCAAAACAAGAGAAATCATCATGAAGAAGTCATATCCATGACAAATCAGTTGGATAAGGCAAGGAAATGGGAAGATACCTTGTCAAGACACCTTGAAAAAGGCACAAAAGCTTGAACAAACTTGAAACGGAGATTGGTCAATACAAGAAAAGGAAAGAAACACCATGATATGCCAACTAGAAGAAAAGGATGATGACATCACCAAGTTAAAATCAGAAATCACTCCGCTTAAGGCCCAATCGTGTGAAGCAACCAAGATGATGGAATAAATGAAGCAACTAGTTATGAAAGATGAAGATTGTAAAAAGTTGAAAGGAGAAATTGTCTTTCTTAAAAAGGAAGTTGACTTGTTGTATAAGAACTTGAAAGCTCTCAAACCCTAGATCACATCCTAAGTCATCAAAGGTATCCCCTCAATAAAGCAGGTCTTGGCTATGCAGGTGAATTCTCAAGCAAGAATGATGCAAACCCTAATTCTTCAAACAATAAGGATGTGAGGAAGTATGACGGGATGCTCCGAGTTCCACCAAAAGCAAGGAGAAGAGTAAACACAACAATGGAAGAAATCCCTCTCCAAGAAAACTTGCAAATAATGTCAAGAATACAAAAGGTGATGAATATTATCAAGGAATCCCAAGGAAGAAAGGCTTCAGAAGTACATCAAGGAAATCTCCATCTCCCAGGTACCAAAGTTTATTTCTTGGTTATTGTTATGCTTCTATAGGGTTCTACCTATGCATGTAGTAACCTGACAGCTTCTAATTGACAAGGTTGTCATTGATGATGTAGCATGGAGAGTATAGTGAAGCTGAAGATTGATAAGGCTTAGTGAAGAAGACTTTCGGAGTCATGAAGTACAACTAAACATATCTTGACGAAGTGAAGCTAAGGGTTGGAGCCGAAGAGGTTGGAGCCTCGAAAAGATAAGGTTGGTGCCTTGAAGGATAGGGTTGGAGCCCTAGAGGATCAGAGTCCTCAAGAACCCAAGTCTAAGCCTGAACCAGATATAGGGTTGGCGCCCTTGTGGTTGGTGCCTCAAAATTGAAAAGGTTGGTGCCTTGGAAAGTCCAAGTCATTAATTGGCACATTACAGGTCGAAGCCTGGGGAATTGAAGATAAGTTTCTTCATCTAGGGTTGGAGCCCTATATATATTGTACTTGACTTATTGTAAAGAAGAAATTAATAAAGGAATTTATTCTTATTGTTCATTTTGTGTTTTAAATATAAGTGATATAACTGGTAAAAGTAACAATTGAAAAGAAATATTGATTCCTCGCCCCCCTCCCAATTCTTCCAATAGCAAGGTCACCGTATTAACCACTAAAGAGTTTCCGGACTTCACAAGCTAGAAGAGAAAGGTGGTCCTAGAGTCTTTCAACCATGCTTTTGCTTGGTAAATTAATTAAATACATGGCTAATCCTAGGATGCAAATGCAAGATGAGATATTACTTTTAGTGAGATTGTTAAATGTCTCAAGTACTTAGAGACAAACTACAACGATATTCAACTTTGAATAATGAAGTACTTAAATCAATGTAAAATGACAATCTTAACTAAAAGAGTAGATGCTCAATGAAACAAGATAGAAAGAGCCAAGGTTACCAATATACATTTGCTCATGAGATAAACAAATTCAATGTTTCTCTCAATAAAGTTAGAATGCCAATCAATAATATAGTGCCAATGTGTCAATTAGATGCACAAGATAGAGAGCTTAATTTAGGAATTCTTTTAGATTACCACAAAAGTACTCTTATCATGATTAAGATTATCAATTAAGTGCCTTTAAGAGTGACCTGTTTAGCAAGAATATAAAATTAGATATGAAGCTCACTTGCAATACGCAGTATTAGTTACATTTGTCACAAAAGAGAATTCCACAAGAAATGGATTTTCCATATGACCATAAGAAAAAATATAATCAACTTCAATTATGCACTTAATGTGATGACAAGTAAAGATATTCCTTAGAACCAATGTCAAAATCATGCTAGCTATCAATGAGAGAAACATATCATTAAACCACAATGTATTCTCGATATTTTTCAATTTAATTAGCCTTTTAGATCACTTAAAATGGAGCCACAACAGATATGCCAGTTTTGTTCTTGAAGCAAAAGTGCCAAATCAATCAAGAGCACTTGTATGCAAAAAAATATGCCAAAATACTGATGAAAAAAAAAAGACATGACACTAATGGAATTTTGATGAAATAGAGCCTCTGATGCAATTTATTACCGCTGCAATCTTATATTCAGAGGTCTGCAAATTTATATCAAACTTTGAAATTATTATATTAGCACTTAGAAGATGATGCAAGATGTCAAGAAAGAGCTAGAAAATCAAAGCAATAGATATTCCAATGATTGTAATTTAGTTTTATGACCACTTATAAGCTATAGATCATACTTTTAAATTTCATATCAAACCTTAAAAGAGCATATATTAAACCTATATCAACTCAAAAAACTAGTGATTTGGCCCTCCAAAAAGCCAACAGGACGTCAAACAATCAATGCCAAATGAGCTCCAATGATTAGTTCATGAAATTAAGTGATTGCTTAATGACTTTTTGTCACTTTTAATGTTTTTTATTAGTGTTATGGGACTGAATGAATGGTTGTAGCAAATCAGAGAAGAAAATGGGGAATGGAGAAGCAAATCTAAAGGCCTAAGGCCTACTTGAGGGCTAGAAGGTTTGGAGATGAATCCACTTCCTGCAACCACAATGTTAGCAAGAAAAATTATTGTAACCCAAGATGTTAGTCCATTAAAACAATGCAAAAATCAAATATAACTTAATATAGAGCTAGGGAAAGGCTACAAGGCTAAGAAAAGCACCAAAACTAGCGCTAGAATATGAAAAAGTGGGGCTACAAGGCCAAAGAGAGGAAATAATGGAGGCCACAAGGCTAAGAAAGACCTTGGATGAGGAAAGTCTGGTGTTGAGCCTTAGAAGGCTAATGCACGGCAAGGCAAGGCCCTAAAGGGGTTACGACTAAGGGAAATGCCCTTTAGGGCTTGCAACAAGGGCACAAAGGGAGGCTGAGGGCTTGGAGGGTAACCCAAGGTTGTGGCTATGGGAAAGAGGGAGGATGATAGCTATTGGAGGTTCCCCATTGCCTGTGGCTAGGCAAAAGGACGAGGCCATGGGCCTAGGAAGGCCATGCTACCAAGGGGAAAGGCCTAAAAGGATCACGATAAGGGAAATAGGGTAGTTGTAAGGGATAGAGAGGAAGGGTGGAGTTGTCTAGGTTTAAGGAGCCTTTAGCTAGGCCTTGTAGGCCTTAACAAAAATTCAGGCCCTTGCAATCATAATAATTCATGTAGAAAATGCCAAAAATCACTTCCTTGGGGCCAACAGCTTTCCTCTTCAATTGGACATTGAGTTTTTGGAAGTTGAGGAGGCTAGATCTTACCCTCAAGGGCCTATATCATCCTTTTTTGCTTTGATGAATAGCCCAAAAAACAATTGTTTCTTCATGAAACAATTCCAAACCTCAAATATATACAAAAATTTCAAAGCCCCAAAACCCCAAGATATACAAAATAAAACAAGGTTAGAAATAATTTACAAATATTTACAATATTTAAAAATTAAAATTACAACTTCTCATTAGCAAACTAATTTGTTTTAGCACAAGATCAAACAAAAACAAAATTGAAATTTTTGAAATAAAAATTTTGGATGAATAATTTCGAAAGATAGACCAACCAAAACCCTCGTGCAAAAAAGAAAACAACATTGAAATCTTAAAGCCCAAACAAGGTCGGCTCTTCCCCACAGTTTGTGAACTTGGAGCCCAAGGGCTAGCGTACCCGTAAATCTCTATAAAAATTCTCAAGGTAAAGTGTTAATCCATATAGTGAATCTGATCACCTAAGATAACTCATACCAATAGAATGTTCTTATCACTAATAAATGAAATAACAATTTAAAAATTATTAAGCGCAATATAAGATAAACACATAGCTACCACATACCACATATCTGAAGATAGAAGAACACCATGAATTGAACCCCAAAGTCTTCCTATTATGATAAAAAAAATGTTCCCAATGGAGTAGCAACTCAATAGAAGTGTTAAAAATTTACCTCATCTAAATATGGGAAACAGAAGCCCAATAGCTTCTTTATATAGAGAAAACCGATCCATATGGAAAATAATGGCTAGTTGGATTGGTCCTCATCAGAGTAATATCGACCATCGAAAATAATTTGATCATCTTTTAATCTCCACCGTCGAATTTTTATTTTTGAGGAAAGAAATCAAATTTATCTTAAAACTCATTTTTATTAATCCAAAAATTAATATTTTGAATTAATTTCCTCAAAAAATTGACTTAACTGCCAAGGTCTAAGGGCTTAAATTTTCTTAAAATATCCATTTTCCCTTGGTTTGGGTTCTTCCAAAATTGACTTCTTTTTTACCCATTGTTTATTTTTATTATTTTCCACTTGTAGAGAAATTAATTGCTCTATAATTATTTTCTTGACTCAAAATTAATTAATATATTATCTTAAGATTTTAATTTAAATTAGCCAAAAATTTGATTAATTGATTCAAGGAGATTAATAATTTTTCCACCCTAGAATATTTTAGCCATGGTGTGTGATTATGAGGGACTATGCACTAAAATATTTTCACATCCAATATTACAATTAATTCAACAATTAGAAGGGGAAATACACATTTAGACATAGACCCTCAACAATTTACTCAATTATGTGACACTATGATCTAGTATGAAACCCAATGTGTTTATAACAAAATAATTTAGCCATCGTGTCTGACAGCCAGGGACCATGCATTAAAATTATTCCTAAACACACTTTAACAGTAGATTCGATAGACACTCGAACTCACATAAGACCTCGTCAATGAATTCCACCCTAGCTCTTGGGTTTAAGCTAGAAGAAAAGCTCTGCCAATTAGGCATGTTTACAAACACACATAATTTGAGTTGGTTAAAAAACTTCCTAGGATGAAATTATTTTCCTAACTCAGAGGCTTACCAAGGTGTTGTTACATAATTAAATGGTCATACTAGGATAATTTACAATAGAACTTGCAGAAATTGGGTTTACAATGACATATTTATGTTGGTTGATGACTTATGCTAGTGAATCAATTTCATCTTTGAAAAACTGTGAACATTGTTTCCTCAAACTGTTGACAAAATTGTAGATAACAGGAATATTTATTAATATTTAAGCATATTGTTTGCCATTTCATAAAGATTTAGATTTTAGAAAATTGTGTAAGAATCAATAAATTTGAATGCAGAGAATGTTTACAGAGTGTGACGTTTGCTTTGCACTTCGCACAACAAATGCCATCTCCGCCTCCACACACGTTGCATTAAAATTTATTAACTCAAAAACAATGTTGATATGGCTCTCCGAGATAGAATTTTTCACTAGCTTTTGTAGAATGGTCGAGATCCCACATGCAACTGTAGGGGATTAGAGAATCCCACAAAAAGAAAAGACTCTAGCACATTACAACAACGTTTACCGGATGTCTCGGATGTCATAGAAAGTGAATGAGTGAGAAATAGGAATGACTATGGCATCCAATATATTACTTTTTTCACGTTAATCAAGCTACAAAAATTAATATACAATGTCACGAACTAATATAAGAAACATTGCTCCAGCATAGGCTTCTAAACTTTTAGTACGTTCCTAGAGTTATAACATTTGACATTCTCGCTCCATGACATGTCATGGTAATCAAAATGTAATTTGGAGATGTTGTCAAATCATCACGAGACCAAATCAAACGGTTTCACTTTCAAAAGGAAGAGATACACAAGTTGTACATAATTCTAACAATATGAAGTGTGAAAAGAAGAGGAGAATATGTAGTGAAAAAGAAGGCATGCAATCACATCTTATCTACAGTGGCCTTCCTCGTTTGAGACTGTGTAAATGGGCATCAGAAGTTAGCGAACCAAGAAAGGATTTTGTTGGGCTCCTATGATACTCCACAGATGGCAGTTCTAGCCCACAAAATGCTAAGGTTGCCTTCCTCAACTTTCCAGATTTAGTGAACGCATTTTCTCTGCCATCTTGGTTAGATCTGTGTGACATATTATGAGAAGATGTGAATGTTATTTACGCTTTTAACACAGATGTGTTTTCTTCAAAGTTTTTCACTCAAATACTATTGAAATAGTCGTGGGGAGTCCCAACCTTTTTGCTGCAAAAGTAGTTTTGATTTCGAAGTTTCCATATAGGAATCATGACGGAAACCTTTACACTCATACCACTTGAGTCTTTGTGTGAATCTTTCACTGTGCAGAGGAAGCTTTTTCCACATAGTGAAAATTTAAAGCTGTGCACAATAAAACATAATAATTTTAATTGGCTATGTTTCAACACCCCACTCTAAGTTTCACATATGTGAAGGAGTTGAAATCATAATAATTTTAATTGGCTATGTTTCAACACCCTACTCTAAGTTTCACATATGTGAAGGAGTTGAAATCAGGTCAATTCTGGCATCATTGGTTAGAGCAGTAGCATAACAATGTCAATGTCAATGTTAGTGCTAGAGCACTCACCAACATAATACCACAAAACTAGTACTTTTTAAATGAAATTTATAACTACTCCCATGTTTTGTGATTAAAATGAATTGATATACAATTGGTGTATTGGATAATCTTTTTGTTACTCTTTCAGTCGAAAATTTCCACTGTATTATCCCTGAGCTTTCTCCTACATGCTTCCCTTTCCATGACCTATGTAAACCAATTATACTTGTGGAAGAGCAATTGACGGAACGTAAAGCCGTCGCACAATCTATACGCCGAAACCTAGCTTATTGACGAGGAACACAAGCTTAATAATTTTTTCACGAGTTAAAGCCCAATTACCTGGGAAATTAATGTGTTTTTAAATTTTATTACAAGGCATTGATCTATCACTGCTCTTCAGTCGGTGAAATAACTAATATATTTTGTGTTAAATTATCCCAACGGAATTGAATCAACTCAATACAATCTCAAAAATCTCGAGATTAATTGAGTGAATTTCGATTTATTTAACAAAATATTTCAACCAATTGTACACTTTACGAGTGTTCTGCGTCAAAGAAACGCCTTGGAGCTGCTGCACCAAGCAAGAACAGTAACGGAAAAATAGAGGGAATTCGATGACTGCATTGAGAAACCTTATGTACATCAGCCTGAGGTTATGAGACCAAAAAAAACCAACGTACATCAGTCTGAGGTTATGAGACCGATAAGCTTCCTTTACTCTCTAGGTCAAAATGGCACCTTCAAGCTTCAGTCTCTCAACACAGGAAAAAGAAAGGAAATATGATTACATATGTCAATCTAAGGTTATGAGATCGAAACACTACATTTAATCTGTGGTAATAGATGAAATGATCATGGTGAGTTAGTCATTTATCTAATCGTGTGTAGAATATGAAATGCCATCTTTAAGCCAGCGGATAAATCAACATAATTATGAAGAAAAACACATTAAAAAATAAAAAATAACAAATAAAACATAATCATTATGTGAGTTCAAACTTGATGTAAGTCTTATATTTTATTAAACCATTAACTACATTGTTATATAGTAAATATATTACTAATATGATTATCAATCAACTATCTAATCTGAAACAAATCTAGTATTCAATTAAACCATTAACTACATTGTTATACAGTAAACATATTATTAATATGATTATCAATCAACTGTCTAATTTGAAACAACTCTGCTGACACTACCAATCTTACTGACCACCCTAATAATTTGCTATCCTAATTTTGCATAGAGATCACAAAATTTGCTGACTAATTTGTCACCAATTTACATAACAAAATTAAGCATTATTCCCAACACTCCCCCTTAATGATTAATGAGGATTTACTATCTTATCTCATACTGCCAAAAAATGAGCTTTTGCAACTGCTTTGGTAAATATATCTCCTAGATGAAGCCGAGTATTTATATGCTTCAATTCAATATCATTCTTTTCCACCAAATCTCGAATGAAGTGATATTTCATGCAATGTTTTAAAAGCCGGAACTGGTGACTAGACCGGTCTGCCTAATGAATTTGGTTTCAAACCAAGACTTGTCAGGTCAAAACGAACTGGTTTAAAAAAATACATTAAATAACTAATTTTTAATGATAAAAACTATTTTTAAGATTTAAAACCATGATTCCAAGCCAATAGAAACAAAATTGGCAAGGTTTGCTCATCTATATACCATGTAAAGTTGAATATATCAAAATGGCATCGAGTACAATATATATCCGCAACAAAATACATAATCAATGAAGCTCTAAATGGCCTCTAGAGTTCGAAAACAATGCTCTAAGCTATGGGGTCACTGAACTACTACAAGTCTACATATCAGTGATCAACAAGATGATCACTCGTCATCATCAGCAATCATCAAACTCATCACCACTACTAGACAAGAGATCATCAACACGAGCTACATAAATAATATGTCTCCGAGTTTGAGGACTCCTATAACTCCTCTACAACTTTAGTAGTAGCAAAAATAGACATCAAAACTACAAATCAATGATCAACATGGTCACTCATGAAACTCATTATTGATTCACCGCTACTATAAATACATAAACATCATCAACAATAGATACATGAACATCATCTAGCTCAAAGTCTTCAAACTTGGATTGCTCAACCTTATAACATGATAGAAATTGAAAACGTTTAACATGCCTAACCAATGATTTTGGTTTGATTGAAGGGTTCATCTCCTCAACCTTATAATGTAGTAGAAAAAGATTAGCATGCCTAACCAGTTGCTTTCCTTTGAGTGAAGGGTGCATTCTTGTTAAAGCCATGGTAGAGGAGTTCAACAATCAGTACCGCCAACATCAACAAAGTTCAACAATCAATGCCACCACAATCAACATTCTTAAAGGGATTCATGCTCTTGATCAAATGCCAATCTCATACCCTCATGCATGATAGAATCAAATGGAAACATTGCAAACCTCCAAACCATGATATCCTGAAAACCATTAAGTCTGCTGAATTTTGAGTGAAATCTAAAATTCTAGTTTTTGCATATGAAATCCAATGAGGTCAAAACCACTCTCCACCATCCCAAGACATTTCATGATAAGGTTAAAAATTTAAGTAAAATGATGAAAATGAAAATTAAAGGAAATATTAGTTTTACTTTAAGAATTTAACATTACCATTAATTGCCAACATTGTTAGGGTTGAGATTTCTGAATAAAATAAGAGGGTAGGCATGTTTTTCTTGGAAGGACTATTTGTGGAGGAAAAGAACCCCAAATTTCCCTCAAACCAACTTCAAAACTCACAAAAATGCATTTTGTGGGCTTGTAGTTGCCCTCGTAATAAACTGGCCGGTTTTGTCCTAAACTGGTTGGTTAAGACCAGTTAGGGAAAAAAGGCGACATGAGAAAGTAAACTGGGTTTTTAAGCCAATTTGACCTCGTGCGCTTACTAACCTACTGGTTTTTAAAACACTGATTTCATGTCAAAATGCTTTGTCCTACTGTGATGAACCAGGTTCTTTGCTAACTTGATGGCACTTACATTATCACAATAAATCGTTGTAGACTGAATTTGTTTTTCTCAAATTTCTTCCAAAATTTTTCTTATCCAAAGAGCTTGTGTACCTGCTAAGGTAATTGCAACATACTTCGCTTCTGTGGATGAAAGGGCAACAATGATTTGTTTTTTTGAGCTCTATGTAATCAAACTATAACCAAAAGAGAAATAGTTTCTAGATGTGGACTTATGGTCATCAATACTACCTTCCCAATCTGAATCACTAAACCCAACAAGATTGAACTTTTCATAATAGTAGTAATGAATACTAAAATTTAGAGTGCCTTTCACATACCTTAAAATCCCCTTGGTTGCCTTCATATGTATTTCAAATGGATTTGACATATACCTTGAAACAAGTGAAACTCAATATGTAATACCCGGCCTTGTGTGGGTTAGAAATATCAAGCTCCCCACAATACTTTTCTAAGTTTTCTCATCAACCAAATCAGCACCATCATCTCTACATAACACATCTCCATGAGCACTTTGAGTAGTGGATGGATTACAATCAACCATATCAAATTTATTTAGCATATCGTGTGCATACTTTGTCTGACAAATGAAAATCTCATCCTTACTTTGGTAAACCTCCATTCCTAGAAAATATTTCATGATGCTTAAATCTTTCATCTCAAATTCATTCATAGGAACTTCGAATTTATCATTCATCTTAGAACTACTAGCCATATACAATAGATCATCAACATACGAACTTATGATTAGAATATCAATACCTTCTTGTTTGTAGTAAAGGGTAGCATCACTCTTACTTCTCTAGAAGCCCTTTTCCTAAAAGTATACATCAATCCTTCCGTACCACACTCTTGGTGCTTGCTTGAGTCCTTACAAAGCCTTTTTCAACTTGTGAACATTATTTTCCTTTCCTTCCACTTCAAAACCTTGTGGCTGCTCCACATATACTTCAGCTTCCCATTCAAGAAGGCACGTTTCATGTCTATATGATGTATCCTCCACCTTTTCTAAGCTGTTAACGAAATCAACATTCTAATGGTCTCCTGTCTTGCTACCGGTGCAAATGTCTCTTCATAATCAATTCCATACTTTTGTGTGAATCCTTTATCAACTAATCTTGCTTTGTGTCTTTCAACACTCCCATCATTGTTAAATTTAGTCTTATAAACCCATTTGGTGCCAATATTTTTCTTGTCAGTTGGAAGCTCTGTCAACTTCCAAGTGACATTCCTTTGAATGGAATCCATCTCTTCTTGCATGGTTTGCATCCAAACCTGATTAGTACATGCATCTTCAAAACATCATGTTCAAAATCAGCCTTGGCTAATAAAGCGAAATTGACTATCTCACCTATTACGCTTTCTTCATGTGCTTGATTTGCACTCTTCTGATAAATATCACTCAATCTTCTTACCTTCCTTGTAGAACTTGGAGAAGAAGTTGGACTTGAAATTAATGTTCAAGAAATTGATGAAGGGTTGCTTGGTGGAGTTAACACACTAGTCACAAAAACATTAGTTGGCTGCTCATGATCAATATCAACAATTATATCATCATTCAAAATAGATTTTGTCTTCTCAGCATGGCCTTTTTCATGACCATAAACTCCCTCTTCATCAAAAATTACATCTTTTTAGACAATAAGCTTGTTAGTTAAAGGATTATACAATTTATGATCCTTGCTTGTCTCATTATACCCAATACAAATACATAACTCACTCTTTTTGTCTAACTTTCTTCTATTCTGATCAGGTATATGCACATAAGCCAAACAACCAAAAACTTTGAAATGATTAACATTAGGCTCTTTTCCATACCAAGCTTCATAAGGAGTCATCTATTCCAGTGCACTGGTAGGGCTACGGTTGAGGATGTACACTGCTGTAGTAACTACATCTCCCCAATAAGAATTGTTCAACCCCCTAGTTTGTAACATGCATCTTTCCATTTCAACCACAGTGTGATTCTTCCTTTTAGCTATGCCATTCTGTTGGGGCGTGTATGACGTAGTATGATGCCTCCTGATGCCATTCATATCACAGTAACTCTGGAAAGATTTTAAGCAGAATTCTCCTCCACGATCAATCCGCAAATATTTGATCTTGCACCCTTTTTCATTTTCTACAAGGGCTTTGAACTTCTTGAATGTATCCAGGGCTTCACTTTTGGCCTTCAAAAAATATACCCAACAATTTTGTGAGTAATCATCAATAAAGGTGATGAAATATGATGACTTACCCAAACTTTTAGTCTTCATAGGACACATATGTCTGAATGAATAAGATGAAGTGGGATGAGCCCTCCATGCAATTCCCTTTGGAAACCTTTCCCTTGCATGTTTTCCTTTAGCACATCCTTCACAAGCGTCCTTATGCTCTTCTACCTTGGGCAAACCAGAAACTAATGCATGTGAGGTTAGAAACTTCAAACTGTGAAAATTTAAGTGTCCATACCTAAGATGCCATAACCAACTTGAATCCTCATAAGCCATATTTGCTAGATTGTTGTTATGCTCATCAAACCTCAAGGGAAACATCCTATTTATTGTCATAGGCATAACAGTGATCACCCTATTTCACTTATTCTTATCATAGAGAGTACATGTCTTATTTTCAAAGACTACTTTATAATTTTTTTCACATAGCTGCCCAACGCTCAACAAATTATGCTTCAATTGTGGAGTATAATAAATGTCATGAATATTTTGAAACTACCTCTTCCTCTTGAGCCACTTCATCCTCTACCTCTTGAAGAATTTTGGCTTTGCCATTTACCTTGACCTTGATTTCTTTTGGCACTGCTGCTGCTTGCATCTTCCTTTTTTGTAAATTGTAATTTAGAGGAAAAAAGCTTTCTCTGCACCTTCAAAAGTGTCCTTCAATCTTTCTTCATGAGACATCAAGGATCCAGCCAATTGATCAAATTGTAGTTTTGTCAAATCCTTACTTTACTTCATTACTTATAGTTTCTCCAAGTGTGGCCATTTTATTGACCACATCTTTGACTCTCACACAATAGTCACTAATACTTTCAGCGTTTTGCGTCTTCAAATTCTTGAACTCTCACTTCAATGTCCGAAGCTTGACCACCTTAACTTGATTACTACCTTAGTAAGCTTCTTGTAGAGTCTCCCAGGAATCTTTGGCAGTTTTTGCTTCTGATATTTTTGGAAATAAGCTCTTATCAAGAGCTATCTGAATGTGAAACAAAGCTTGAGCATTCTTTTTCCTCGCTTACTTTTTCGCTATTCTTTCATTGGTTGTAAGGGCATTCCAATCAGCTGGCTCCTCATAACCTGATTCAACAATCTTCCACAAATCTTTTCAAATAAAGAAGGTTAGCATCTTAATGCACCAATAACCATAATCATTCCCATCAAATTTTGGAACGAGCATCTTGTTAGAATTCGACATAATTAACTTTGGCGAAATTCCAATAATAAAACTTTCACTCAAAATAAATTTACCTGCTTTGATACCACTTGTAGAATATGAAATGGCTTCTTTATACCAGTTGATAAACCAACATAATTATGAGGAAAAACACATTAAAAAATACAAATTAACAAATAAAACACAACCATTGTGTTAGCTCAAACCTACTATAAATCTCATATTCAATTAAACCATTAACTACATTGTTATATAGTAAACATATTACTGATATGATTATCAATCAATTGTCTAATCTGAAACAACTCTACTAACACTACCAATCTTACAAACCATCCTAATAATTTGTTGTCCTAATTTTGTGCACAGAACACAAAATCTGCTAACTAATTTGTCAGAAATTTACATAACAAAATTAAGCATTAATCCCAACATCGTCTATGGAACATTGTGAATGGATAATTAATTAGGTTGAATGTAAACATTTCTGTTATACAATTTAATGTTTTAGCATTATGCAAGTATGGATCACAATTTTAAAATTTTGATAATGGAAATAATCGAGAAACCTTCACCATATGAAGGCTCCTCCCCTAACAGTTCACTTCATGTTTCAACTTATCTTCAAAGTTTAATTTTCTTTTCATCGCACTATACAATCAATTTCAATATAATCAATCTATGTCTAAATGATGATTAACTACTAGGAAAGATTTTTTTTCACTCTTTTATTTCCTTTGGAAATTACAGGAAGATCAAATAAATAAAAATCTAGTACTTCACAAAAATTGTTAAAATTTCTTGCAATAACGATTTTAGATAATTTGATCAAATTGTACTCGGTTAAAATTCAAATGAAAGCTGAAACTATATTTAAATGGTTAACCAATTGTACACTTTTCCATTGTTGTGTGTCAAAGAAACGCCTTGAAGCTGCGTACACGAAGCAAGACCATTAGTAGAAAAGTAGAGGAAATTCTATGACTGCATTGAGAAACCTACAATGTATGTCAATATGAGGTTATGAGACCGAAACAATTCCTTTAATCTCTAGGTCAAAGTGACACCTTCAAGCTTCAGACACTAAAGATCATTATGGGAAGGAAGAAAGGAAATATGACTACTGAATAGAGAAGCCTACCACAAATGTCAGTCTGGGGTTATGAGATTGAAACATTTCCTTTATTCTGTGGTATCAGATGAAATGATCATGGTGAGTTACTTATCTATCTATTCGTCTAAAACTCTATACATGGTCAATCCACAATATATTAGGTTGGAAGGAAGTTAAAAATAACAAAAATTTACTTCTGCACTCAAACAAGGATTTCTACGATAAAATTTAATGTTTTAACATTATCTTTCCGCTATCTTGGAAGTTTAATTTGCCTTTCATCGCACAATACAATGTGAACTTCAGTACAATCAATCTATCTATAAATAATTAAATACTTAGAAAGATATTTTAAGGTTTCTCCCCTAAAGCTTCACTTGAGGATTCCGGTGATCTTGGAAGATTAATTTGCTTTTCAATCAATTTCAATATAATCAATATAATCAAAATGATTAAAAACTAAAATAAATATTTTAATTACTTAAACCCACTTGAGAGATCGTACAGGCCCTATGAATGAGAACTAAAATATACCTGTGCAGATCTTGTAAGCTCGATAAATAGTAACAGTCATTTAAATGAATGATGTCTCAATTGCAATCTCTTAAGATGTTTTAAAACATCTTAAACATAATTATGTTTTTTCATAGACTTAACTAGCTATGCAAATTACTTAAATCTTCACCTAAAATTAAATGCTTCTCTCATATATAATGATCTATCTTGAAGCCACGCCTCAAATCAAGTTACCATCAAATGAGTATCAATGAAAAAAATTGCTTGGACATCCCATCAAGTTACCATCAAATGTGTCATGGCATCAGGCTGTGGTGACTTTGTTCAATGTTGGTGTTGTGCGGCATTATTACAATTTCACTTTTAGATTTACTCTGGCCAAAGACTATGCCTACTACCAATCATTAATTTATTTTCTGTTCAAGTGTTCTTCAATTACTTATGCAGTTGAATTAACATTACATTCAATTATCTTCTATATGCGATGACTATATATACAACAACAATGAACAATAGTGTGATATGACAAAAATTGAAAACTATAGAGTAAAGGATTTTTTTTCTCAATATCACGAATCAGTTAAATAAGATTACAATGAAGACATCAACAATAAATGATTATAGTGATATTGAGCTAAACTTGATTAACTGAAACTAAAGTAGGAATCACACTTGGATGAACAGTTTTGACACCTAGCATCTGGGTTGAATTTGATTCCCCAACACTCCCCCTTAATTACAACCACATAAAAATTCAATTAAGATGCTTGTCGGTCTAACTTCAAGTAGATTTACTTTTTTTTTCTCTTCTTTCAGATCATATAGCCTCTAACTTGTTTCAACGTTTTATTCTTATTGTATCCTTCAAACCTTAGTTTCTTAATTTGTTGGTGCAGGTCTTCCATTGTTCCAAGCTATCTAAGCATGTCCTAGACTTCTTCAAAAATTGGCTTGTATGTGGACTACTACCACATGCCATCTTTTGTTGTGTTCTTTTCATCATCAATCTACTGGAACATAAGACCATAATACAATTTCATCTATTCAGGACTCCAATACCTGAAAATTTCATTAATTTGTTCATTATCCAAGTTTTCTTCAAAGTTCATTTTTGCAGCTCCTATGGAGGCTTTATCAAGGCCTCGTGTTGCAAGCCATGTTTCAAGGAAATTTAACTCTTCTTCATAATCACCATAATTACCTGCACATTGGAAATCAATAGTAAGTGTAAAAACAGATGCAAAACCACATTGGTTATGTTCCTTCTACTCTACAATGAAAACTTTCTCATGTTGTTATTCCTTCTCTGCCTCTGCCCTCTATCTTTGTCTTTGTCTTCTCTTTGTGGGATTCCTTCTTTGCCTTTGTTTATTCAGCTGTTTCAAAGAGGTTTTCTTCCAATTGGTGTTCAAACTCAAGTGGAATTGTCTGAATAAATAGCATCATGTCGATATCATGTTTTTGTTGCATGATCTACAACCATTCATCTTTAGCCAACAATTCTTTGTCAAAATTTTCATCAGCAATATTAATTATTGGGTTCAAAATAACATTAACTCCTCCAATGGTAGTTTCACTATCATCAACAAGCTCTCTTGTTGGATTCACGAAATTGTCATCACCAAGCTTTGTTGCTGGAATCAACAAATTTTCATCCACTTGTAGTTGTGCACAATGGGATTCAATAAACATTTCATCTCGTTGTAAATTTGTTGCTATAGGTCCACCTTCATTTTCACCTTCAATATGGGGTTCAATAAACATTTCATCTCATTGTAGATTGGTTGCTATAGATCCACCTTCATTTTCACCTTCAATGCTCCCGCTTACATCAAAACACCTCTCAAGGGTATCCCAGGCTTCCTTGGTTGTCTTGGCATCTGAAATCAGGTGAAGAATTTTGTTATCCACAAATTCTTTTATGCATTTTAAAACAAAAAAACTTTTGCCTCTTCACTTCCAATTCTTTCAAAAGGATTTATACATCTCTAGTTGTTGCTTCGACTTGCTTAGCCTCTTGGATTTTCCCATTTGTTGAGCATTGGCTCACTGCGGCTCAATAAGTAAATTGAACTACAGACATGGCTATTGCTTGCAATAAAAACATCTTTGCGCTAGCTCCTTTGTTCAGCTTCTACAAAAAAAACGATAGATCTACCAATTTTCTATGAGGACAACGCTTTCACAAAAAAATATTGCAATTCTCACAACTCATCTGATAAACACCCGCTTCAAACCACACAAAGGTTACTCCCTCTTTACAAAAAAATAAGTGTCTTTTTTGAAAAGAAGTTTCAATGGTCCTTTTGAAAAATCACACAAGTCTTTCTAAATTTTTGAAACAAATTTACCGAAGTGTAGCCTTTAAAGAAATTACCCTTTTGTTTCACACAAATTAAACTTTTTTTATTACAAAGAAATTATCCTTTAATAAAAATGAAGCCTTTTGAATAAATTCCCTTTTACTAAAATATGCACAATTTTTAGCCGAAGACTCCCCTATTTCAACCTACGGTGGAAGAGTCAATGGTGACTTTTTCTAATAAACAAAAATTGGATGGATGAGATTAAATGTGGGGAAAATATGCTTCGTTTAAGAAGCATATCTACTGACATGCAGCCACGGAACATTAAGTGACCTGCGGAAAGTATGATATGTTATTTTTTAAATTTTTAAATAAAATTTCATCAAAGTGTTGGACAGGCGGGTGGCAGAGGAAAATATGATCAGAGTCCCCAACGATAAAAGTCCCCATAGATGCAGAGGCAAAGTGTCCCTGATGATCAGAGTCTCGGTGAAGCAAAGGCAAAGAGTCCCTGGTGATCAAAGTCAGTTTTTCTTATTTTAATGGCCATTGGGATTGTTATGTGATGTCTCTACCCTCTTGAATGGCATAATAGACAGTAATAATATATTTGAATCCAACACTTCTGGCTCCATTTCATGAACCAATCCCAAATATTTAGATATATTGTAGGGAATAAAGTGGAGGATCCGAGTATGAAGTGGACTCACGTTTCCCAAAGGCCTACAAATCATTGACTCAGTGTTGATAATATAATCCATGCCATATGGGTGTGTTGTGTTAATTTGTGCAGCCCCTGAACTCGAATTTTGCTTCATCCTTGGTAAAATTTTGAAATTGGGTCGAGATCATGAAAAGTTAAAGGAGCAGCAGCCAATCAGAAGTTAGCACCCCAAAGCGCTAAGAGAACGGAACTGGTCTCCTACCATCCACTCCTTTGGGCCACCAATCAGAGGTCGGGTTTAGAATAACTAGCATAGTTGGGTCATTGAAATATTTGGCAATGAGCGTGAAACGGTCTTAGTTCTGAGTCCAGCCTAGGGATATTTGGTTATGGTTGTCCAAATGAGACAATTTACTAATTAAATTCAATTGATTTGAGTTAATTTAATTCTTTTATGATTTTGGGGTGGTATATTTTTTATTAAGATTATAATTCTTTTTATATAAATAGAATTTTTATAAATAAAATTGAATTTTACACATTCTACAATTTTAACAATTTATTACCGGATTTAAAATAAAGTAAATTATATAATATGTAAAGAAAAACATTTCAATTTAATGAAAATATTATAATACATCATTTTAATTTAATGAAAATCTTGTAGTACATTTCTTTAAAAAATTATATTTCTTCTTCATTTAAATTACATTTCTATAATTTTATGGATACATATTTCTCACTACAAAGTAAAATGACTGTGAATCCTCCAAACGTACTGATTCAGATGCCACAAAATTCGTAATCCTACTAAAATTTAAACTTTGCTCCCTACTCCATTAGATGTACATAATCTGCCACAATGATGGTTGTTCAGAAGGATCCATGTGAAAAGATCAAGAACTTTGTACTCTTGAAAATGATCTTTAATACCTTATACTCCACATTGAGCTGTCAAGGTGATCCTCATTCAAGAAATGATCAAATCATAGTGTTTCGCAAATGCACACCCAATCATGAACTATGAGAAATTGGCAATCCTCAAGTCACTATAAGGGTCAGGATATATATTTTGGCTTTACACTTTATGCACTGTCATGCCTTTGAACTATGCCCGCTTCGAGAACTATGCCAACTATATGTTTGTAGAACTCAACTAGCTTTCGAGGAAACTCTCTTTTCTCACACCATTCAATATCTTATTTGCAATAACACACTAAGAAATCTATGCAAAGGTCCAAGCATTACGCTCGTCATTTTCATATTCTAAACGTTTCATCTTATTAGAGGCCACATAATTTTTCATAGGTTCGACTAATATCACTTCCAATGATATGCGAGATCAGTAATATAACAAATAAATTTGCAGAATTTGTTTGGGATGTATTTAAAAAAATTCATATGCTGAATTTCGAATTTCTACTTCAATGGGATTTTCTAATGTAAGTTTCATTTTATATGACCATTTAAGGTTTTTGTGAATTTAATTTAATTTTTATAAAATAAAAGATAATACAAAATATCTTAAATGCTTTAGCCACAAGGCTTTCTATTAATTTGTATTTTTTAAATTTGTTTTGCAGTTTTTATTTAACATCATGATTGTTTTTGTTCCACCTTATATTTTCTTGCAATCAATTTTCCCTCAACCTTTTGTTTTCCCGGAACTTGATTAGTGGCGGGGATTGAACAGTTATTAATTTGTATTTTTTAAATTTGTTTTGCAGTTTTTATTTAACATCATGATTGTTTTTGTTCCACCTTATATTTTCTTGCAATCAATTTTCCCTCAACCTTTTGTTTTCCCGGAACTTGATTAGTGGCGGGGATTGAACAGTATGTTTTGCACTAGAAATGACAATCACTACACGAGACCAAGAGTTTCAACAAGGTTGTGGTTTCTCTGGAAATCAAAATCATTCAAATACACATTATAAATGCACCATGCAACACAATTATTTTTATGTTATGTTTGCACAAGAAAGAGATCTTGATTTTAACATCTACCCTAACAAAAATAGTAATTGAATTAAAAACTATATAATAAAAATTTTAAGGAAAAATAGTGTACATTTAATGGAATTATTCTTGCAAAGGCATAGGAGAAAATAATACTTAGCCAACAGTGTTGGCCTAAAAAGAAAATTATAATAGATATAAAACTATTTGTTGTAATTATTAATCAACGATGTACCTATAAACAAAATTATTCCTAGGGTTTAATATTTTTTCCTTGGGTTTTTAGTATTAATCCCTACAATTTATTATTCCCTTGGGTTTATAATATCAAACATGGTCAACTATGGTCAATCATGGTCAACCATGGTTAATCATGGTCAATCACGGTCAACAATTGTCTACCATGTTTTATAAATTACATATCCTACAAAGGTGGGTTGGCCCTTGGGCCGTAATATTTTAACCGAGAGCTCCGATAACATTTCTCACATACCTCATTGACGCAATATTAGCATCCACCTACTATGCTCCAATCACTATCATTTTACTTCAATTAAATTTATCTTCGATAGTTGTCACATGCACAAGTATACAATCATCTTATAAACAAGGATAACACATGCAATTATACACACATGCTTAGAGAATTTGACAGCATAAAGAGTAAGGAGCCAACATACAGAACATCCCATGCAATTGAATCCAACCAGAGTAGCTAAAAGAATGTCACTTGGAAAATCAAGCACCGCCACCCAACCTAGAACTAACTTCCTCGAATTTTCCCCTAAGCCGAGAGTACTTGGCATGGATCAATTGCCTCTTGTTGATATCTTCAATGGGTATTTAGCGGTGTCCCACTTTTAGGGTATCTTTTTATCCACTTGCAAGGCTTTTCCCTTAAAAGCTTGTGTTTCTCTCCTTCAAGGCTTTCATGTTTTTCTTAAGCTTATCATCTTTCTCCATCTAGGAAACTTAATGGATATTTATCTCCCATTCCATTAAGCTTATCTAGAATTTGATCTAGAAGTCTTACAATGAAATAATTATCCATTCACATTTACCAATGGGATTTCATTTGGCAAGAATCTCATCTCTCACTGTCTTGTTTTCCAAGTAATTAAATTATCTTTATTTATTTAATAATAAAGTATTTACTTTCATTGTTACACCTCAAACCTAGATTTTTTGTTGCGATTTAGTCTTAGCTTAGGTCTGACATGATAGCAACAATGTGTTTACAACGGAGGGGTGTTACTTACTCCCCCCTTAAATTTACACCATCCTTAGTGTATTACTACATCTTACAATTAATTTCCTCTTTCACAGGTATTTGTTTCTGAATTTACAGGTTCCCATGGCTTGGCCACCTGAATTGAATCTTCCGATGTATAGGTTACAAAGGATTTCTACCAACAATCTCCTTCCATTGCTACCTGTAACATTTGTTTCAATCAAATTTGTGAGAGACTTCAGATGCAGAAACTCAATTTTGTTTACCACAGTTAATGTCATAACTTGATATAATAGTACTACAATTTGAGCAACTACAGGTTAATGTTGCCTGCCATTTAACTATGATTCCTCATTTTCATTGTATTTAAATAATAGGAAGAAATGCATGTTCTTCCAATGCATTTTTGTTCTTGTCGAACACTTGCTTCGTGCAATCTCCTTGCATTAGTCACAACAAGTCAAACTAGCACATTTGACCAATCCACATGTATAAAAATATCATATTAGGTTACCTCAAAACATAACCATCAAAATCATAAATCTCATGTACCCATCATAACCCAATAATCATCATAGACCATAATCATAAATCACATGCATACTTAAACTAAAATAAAATATGAATACTTATTCTTTACTCAATCCTTAGCTTCTACCTATGTCTTTATTCTACACACACTCTAGATTGGTTTGCACACCAGACAACCACCAAGTGTCTTCTCCTCAACCATATGCACATACACATAGTGTGCATCACACACATACAGCTATACACGTTAACCAACATCATGCAATAACTGAATCCACACCCATACCATATGTACCACATGTAAAAAGTACCACCTATACAATGTCTACACCATACCAAATGTCCATAGCATCACATGCACAAGATGTACCTTATTCACATGTTTTCAAACCATGTTAGTATAATTAACATAACATCAATTTAATGCCAAAAATCCCTTTATTTATTCACACTACCTTAAGGCAAGTCCAATCAAGCCATGCTCGGTTTGTCGATTAGAGAATAAGGAATCCATGGACCTATTCCACTTCTGCAACCAAAGCATAACTGAATTATTTTATGTCGAAGTATTCAAGTGCTTTTATTTAGCTAATCATTTTCATGTATCTTGTGGTTACAGGAAAATTTCAGCAAAATGATAACATAGAGGTAATCATGCATAATACAACTTTACAATACCAAAATCTTTGAGTTTTGGGATTGAATCTGTCACTAGACAAGGTCTTAATAACACTAGAATATGACCTCTACCATATCATAAAGCAAGCTTTTGATAGCTAATTTAGTATGGCCTTCAATATTATATTTGAAGTTTAATAACAACCTTAACCTTGTCTTTAGCCAAGAAAATAATTGTTTGGTACTCCAAAGTACACCACACATAATCTAGTTATGCCATATGATTTCCTATTTTCTCTTTTTACAACTTCTCCCAACAATTTGTTGACCTTGAATAATTCAATGTATATCAAAAACCAATCGAATAATCAGTATGCAAGTACCTACACCTCCTATACATGAATGAGGGTTACACTACTCTCAATTCCACACCAAGTTTTTAGGCACTATGTGTCCTAGGGTGTGAACCTAGGTCATTAACATGTTGATACCCCAACTTAACATTAAATCATGACTTGGAAGAATATAATTCATTTCCTCGAAATCCAATCAATTATTAAATTCCTTAAAATAAATTCCAGAGTAGTTTATGCAATAATTGATATGTTGTCATATTCAAAACTAAACAACAATATTCATGCAATATGACAGGTAGACTTCTCCAAGATTGCTTGGTAGGAAATAATGGTACAAAAATATGCATCCCAGATTGTACGATTGTGAATTAACTTAAATAGATTTCTAGATATAATTTTATCAAAACCCATTATCTTACAACAATGTCGATTACCAATACTACTTAACCATTTGATATGGTTGAAGCATCCTATTCTCTTAACATAGAGTTGTTGCATGGTTTATTATCCTATCTCTTCATCGTCTAGATCATTTTATATTTCACACCTTACTTGATGCATGCATTATTTTACTACTAGCATAAGATCCTTAGATCATCATCAGTTGTATTAATGTGAAGTCTTTTGTTTTACCAAAAATTTGTTAATTATTTCAGGCAATTGATGTTCCGAGTCTAGTATACAATTCTTATTAGTTATTAGGATGCTCTGAATTGCTCTATTTATATTTCAAACGCATCAAGCACCACCATATCTAGTTTGTTTGTCATTTATGTTCTTATAATGCACGTATACTTTGTTTATATATAGTAGAAGCATACAGATCACTTCAATCTTAACAATTCCCCCAAGAAGTACATTTGTACGATCTACAATCATTCTACTAGAAGAATCTTCTTCTTGCTGCAGATTTGAAAGGTCCCTATTTGTGAGATATTACTAACAAAACCCCATATATAGCTAGATTGATATGCACAACCAAGTTGTGGAGTTTGAGGTTGCAAACCTTGAGTTGACAGATTGGAATTTGAGTGAACTTAAGAATCTGCCCTTGAGCTTGTATTTAATATTGTCTTTCTGTTATTAATTGAGAGTACTAGGAGTTGCATTTACACTCCCATTATGTATTTACACTAAATGTACTTTTGGGTGCCAATCCCATTATCCTACTTATTAGTCATAAATTTATTAATGTGTGATGTCTTGACATGCATATAATGAATTGTGTTGCATGTGTGCACACTCTTCACAATTCAGACCCCAATTTAGTCTGGATTGGAAATATAATTTGTGCCTCTTGCATATCCCAGTTACCTTTATTGGGATATTGTTTTATGCAGAAAGAAACATGTAGGTTCCAAACTATGCATGTCAAATTAAATATGCGCGTTGCTATTGAATATCTGAATAATGACCCGATAAGGATTTGTTTCATTCAATAGTGTATATTTGGAGCATTTCTCCCACTAAGGGTGAATTTAACTGTCCCACTAGTGGCAAAAGCACATCCAAAAATGAATTGTGTCATTACATATAGATGCACTAATCAACACAAAAATATTAAATTGAAAGACAAGTATAAAAATACATAGTCTCCTACTACGTAAAGAGACCTATCTTTCATGAGAAACTTCATGAATTTGTTCTAAAATGGAAACTATTTATTTAACCATCAATATTAATGTTGATAGAATTTCATGAACTTCTTTCGTATGATCTATATAGATTCCATCTATATAATTTTATTTTTTAATCTTTCCTCGTGTTGGCCATGATCTATGGAAAGGCACTTGTCTATTTTGTCTATTTTTGTTTACCAATTACCTCATAAGAGTGCAACATTTGTTCCCTCATATCTCTTCTTTTCTTGTGATCTCTATTAGTATAAACTTAATTTGATTGAGCTATGTCCTTGGATAGATTATCTTTACCGGTATTGGTTGAATTTTGTTAAGCTATGTGTTAGCCTCCTAATTTGCTCTCTTTTTGCCATTTTCCCCTTCCTAAATCATAACCATTTACCATTGTTTTACCTTTTTTATACACCCTCATCTTGAACTAGTACAAGCATGGTGACATATTTTGTATAAACTTTATTTTTCATATTTTTAACTTAACATAGCATTAATTAATCATTTATTACATGATTTCTTATTTTTAATCACTCCTTGTAACTTATTGATATCTCCAATGTTTATTTGGTAGTTAGAGTACTTACCGTGACCGTTGATCCTAGTGCAGGATCGGATCTTGCACCATTGCCAACACAGCAAATCCTTGCAGCAGATCCGAACCTCCTTGATCACCCCTCATTTTGAGCAGCTTTAACCATGACAACAAGATCGATCCAAAGGCAGCCGAGATCAAAATTGTGAAGAACAAAAGCTGGAGATTGGCTACGGCCAGTTTTGTTAACTGTCTAAAATGAAACGCTGAGAAGCTAAATTCTCTGCTTGGTTATGTCATTAGTTAAATGATCTATTTTGGCCCTTGACCAAAGATATATATAATGTAGAATGTAAATAGGACTAACAGAGTTTTTTGGATAGAACAGAGATAGCCAGAGAGGAGGTAACAGGTTGCTATATTTTGTTATCACCTGAATCTGGGCTGGACGATGTATGTACTTGTCTCAATGAATTAATAAAAGGGAGCTCCACCTTATGTGTCACAAATCACATTTCTTTATTTGAGCTGATGAATTGATTAAAGTACTGATTAAAGGACTGAGCTGATGAATTTATTAGTGAAAGAGGATCTGTTATGTGAAGTAGCTAAATTTCCTTTCCTGCACTTGATTTCAAATTGGCTTTCCCTACCTAGTCCTAGCAGGAGAAATAAACCTGCAACAGTGCAAATTGATGTGATATTTCCTTTTTTGCAGTTCTGTTTGGTTGGTTTTCCCTACCTGGTCCAAACAAGAGAAATAAACCTACCCCAGTGCATGTTGGCGAGACATTTCCTTTTCCGCAATTCTATTTGGTTGGTTTTCCCTGCCTAGTCCAAGCAGGAGAAATGGACCTACACCAGTGCATGTTGGTGTGATGCAGCAAGCCTTCTTAGTCTACTTCCCGCAATCTTCTTTCTTTCACTAAATGCTTATGACAAGACAAATGTATATGGATTGTTTCTTTATTCCTGCACTCTGTCAAAATCAAAAACATTCATTTTTATGTGTGCAATTTGATTTAATAGTACCATAGCACTTTCAATAACTAAACACTCATTTTAACAATTAAATGCTAAGTGCAAGAAGCTCTGATCTGGTGCAAGAACTAGTTACTTGCCACAGGATCTGAGTGTTTTGAACTTGGAAAAGTTCAAGCATGCATATGCATATCCTAACACTAATCAGCAATGGCAGTCTGGGAATCAATACCATCATGGGCAACCTTCTCAACCATGGCAACAAGGTTGGAGAGGGCCAACTCATTCTTCATATTCCTACCAGCCACATTATTCAATGCCTCAACTTCCGAGTCAATCTACTCCACCGTTGCCCTTACCTCCACCTTTTTGACCTCCTCAGTTGCCTGCTCAACCTATGCCCAATCCTAACAATAATAAAGTAGTGCAAATGATCTATGTAACAAACCCACTTTTACCATTCGAGTACCAGTCTATTCCAGTTGGGTTTTATGATATTCAATTAAGATCGGGAAGGACTGTCACATCAAAAAATCAGAAGCAACCTAGAGTGATTGTTGAAGAGAAAGGAGAAGAGGAAACTCTTAACCATTCTCTGAAAACTGTCACTAAGAAACCCTTACCCTCTGAATCCTTGCCATCTTCTTCCAACCAACCTCCCTTCCTAGAGAGGCTAGTAATGGAAAGAAGTGAGCCTATTTCTAAGACTAGCCTGGCATAAGAGCTTTGGAATCTTTTCATTAAGATACCTTTGCTTCAAACCATCAAAGAGATCCCCATTTGTACCAAGATTATTTAGGAACTCTATCTCAAGAAATCTGGGAGGAAGACATTGGAACCCCAAACCATTCAATCTGTTGGTAGGGCAGTAGAGTTGATGATGGGATGTGTCTCAATGGAAAAATATATTGATCCCAGAAACCCTGTTGTCTCAGTTCAGATTGGTAATGTCCTTGTCTATAATGTTCTTATAGACCTGGGGGTAGCCATTAATGTCATGACTAAGCAAACCATGGATCAACTTCTGTTATCTCATCTTCACCCTACTCCCACTGTGCTTGAATTAGCAGATAGATCTAAAATTAAGCCAGAAGGAGTATTGGATGACGTGATCATCTCATTAGATTCTTGGAAATATCCTGTTGATTTCATTGTGCTTCAGCCAAAGAACCCAGTAGGAGGACATCCCTTGATCTTGGGTCAACCATGGCTTGCTACAGTCGATGCATATATTGTATGTCATTCTGGTGATATGTATATTTCGCATGGAGATTCTAGGAAGAAAGTTACCTTATACCCCCCTGCCAGATCCATTCAGGACCTTCGAGATACTTTATGGTTGTATCAAAGCAGTGATGAGGAGACTCAGCCCATTTCCCTTATCCATCATTATACTGGGTCTTCACAAAAATATGAGATTCAAGATTTCCTAAATAATCTAGACACTATGCCTAATTTTGAGCTATTGAGCCAGATTTTCAGCCTAGATTTTCAAGATAATCATGATTCTCATTTTTTTGTACTGCTGCATTTGACCACCCCCTTGAGTACTGTTGAGCGTGATACTACTCTTGTTGAGATTAGGCCCAATAAATCCTTACATATTAGTGCAAATTTGGACTCATCTCAGCAAGAGTAGCTTGTGAATTTGTTGCAAAACCATCTTAGTGCCTTTACATGGGGCTATGAAGACATGAAGGATATTCCTCCTGAAACTTGTACACATCATATCTATATTCAGGAAGGAACCTGACCTGTCTGACAACCCCAAAGGTCAATGAATCCAGCTCTAAGAGATATTGTGAAGGAAGAAGTGCAGAAACTCTTGGATGCCGATTTTATCTATCCAATTTCCAACAGTCAGTGGGTCTCTCCATTAGTGCTAGTACATAAGAAAAATGGAAGATGGCGTATTTGTATTGATTTTCGAGAATTAAACAAAGCCACTCTCAAAGATTATTTCCCTCTCCCTTTCATTGACCAGGTGCTTGATACCCTTGCAGGAAAGAAATATTTTTCCTTTTTTGGATGGCTTCAGTGGTTATAACCAGATACAGATTGCACCCGAAGATCAGGATAAAACTACTTTTACATGCCCATGGGGTACATTTTCTTATAGAGTGCTTCCCTTTGGTTTATGTAATGCCCTGGCTATCTTTAAAAGGGCAGTCCTGGACATTTTTGCTGATCTAGAATTTTTAGAAATTTATATGGATGACTTTTCTATGTTTGGTGATTCTTTTCAAGAAGCTTTCGAAAATCTGGAGAAAGTACCTCTTCGTTGTCAGGAGGCCCATTTCACCTTGAGTGATAAGAGATGTAGATTAATGTGCAAAGCTAGAGTGGTACTTGGCCATTTGATTTCTGGTAAAGATATCCAGGTTGATCCGGCAAAGATTGAAATTATTTTGTATCTTCCTTCACCCAAAACTCAAAGGAAAGTAAGAGGTTTTTTAGGACATGCCGGTTACTATAGGAGATTCATTGAAAATTTTTCTAAGATAGCTGCCCCTATTTTCTAACTTATAGCTAAGGATAGTGAATTTTCTTGGACCACAGCTTGCCAATAGTCTTTTGAAACATTGAAGGAAAAGTTAGTACATGCACCATTTTTTATAGGTCATAACTAGTCCCCTGCCTTTTCACATTTCCTTTGATGCTTCAAATTTGGCTATTGGCGTAGCCTTAGGACAAGAGGAAAATAAGCAATCCTATGTTATTTATGATATTAGTAATTGTCTTCCACTGAATTAAATTGTACAGTTACAGAGAAAGAGTTTTTAGATTTAATTTTTGCAATTAATAAGTTCAAGCACTATATTACAGGATATGAAGTATTTGTACATATTGATCATTCCGTGATTAAATATTTAATGAACAAGCCATTGACTAGCGATAGAGTGACTAGGTGGTTACTATTGTTGCAGGAATTTAATATTACTATGATTGATAGACCAGGAAAATCTAATATTTTAGCATATTTTCTTTCTAGGTTAGATAATCCTGGTGAAGCAACTCCTACTAATGATGATTTTCCAGATGAACATCTTTTTGCTATGTCAACAGATTCTCCATGGTTTGCTGACATTGCTAATTACTTGGTTACTGGGAAAACACCACCCCACTTGTCCGCTCGTGAAAAGCGGAATATTATTCAGAAAAGTGTTGCATACTCCTGGATTCAAGATCTCTTTTACACTGGTCCAGATCTAATAATCTGTAGGTGTGTAAGAGAGGACGAAGTGTTTGACACATTGAAATCTACTAATGATGAACCTTGTGGAGGCCACTTCACTGATAAGCGGACTGGATATAAAGTATTGTGTACTGCTTACTTTTGGCCTTCCTTGTTTAAGGATGCCAAATAGTATGTAAAGTGATGTGATAGCTGTCAGCGAATGGGCCACGTAATCAAACCAATGAAATGCCTTTGTGCCCCCAAGTTATGATTGAGCCATTTGAAAAATGGGCTATTGATTTTATAGGGCCTATAAATCCAAAGTCATTAAATAAAAAGAATATCTTGGTTTGTACAGATTTTGTTACGAAATGGGTAAAAGCTAAAGCTATTTTCTTTGCTACAGAAAAATTTGTTGTTGATTTTCCTTTTACTAAAATATTTACTAGATTTGGTGTGCCTAGAGAAATTGTTTCTGAGAATGGTCCACTGTTTAGTTCTAATCTGGTACAGGGTGTGATGGAGCAATACAAGATCCAGCACAAGAAATCCATGTCGTATCACCCACAAGCACATTGCCAAGTGGAATCCACAAACAAAGTGATCGAGTCCATTCTTACAAAGACAGTAAATATGCATCAGAAAGACTAGGCTGAAAGATTACCGAAGGCTTTGTGGGCATACAGAACCACTTGGAGAAATAGCACGGGACATACACCATATGAGCTGGTATATGGTAAACATGTTTTGTTACCAATTGAATTCCAGATCAAAACTTTTAGAACTATAATTCAGTTAGGACTAGATCTCTCTGAGGCACAACAACAACGTCTTCTCCAATTAAATGAGTTAGATGAATTTCATAGGGATGATGTTCAATAGAACATACTAATTCAACAGCAACGCAAAAGGTGGCATGACAAGTCTATTCAGAAAAAAACAATTCCAACCAGGTGATTGGGAGATCCTTTATGACTCTATATTTAAAAATTTTAAAGGGAAATTCCATGAACATTAGATTGGACCTTATGAAATGATCCGAGTATTCGAGAATGGAGCAGTAGAAGTTAAAACTATTGATGGACATATTTCGTTATTCTTGGTAAATGGACACAGGTAAAGAAGTATTTTCAGCCAATTACCAAGAAATATTTTACACAGCAAGTCCAACAGCAATTCGGGATGGTAGTGGTGAATGGTAATACCAACCATTTGAAAACATGAATTCTTCTTCTTCTTAAAAATAAAAAAAATATACCAAAAAAAGGTAAAGAAAAAAAACATTTTCTTGTAATTATGAAAATCAGTTCGCTGACATGATTGCAGAAGGATCAACCCGAAAACCAGCGTGTTGGCAGGAAGATCAAAAATTTATAATAGAAACACAATGTTACTTGATCTGTAGATATGCTAGCAACCACCAAGTAAAAGCAGGTTCAGCAGAACCAACCTTTATACAATTGGGGTAATTAGCATGGATATTTTTATTCAAGTAATGCTTATTTTTGTTGCGGTTATTTTTTCTTGCACCAGTGCAGGCAGACCTTCCAAAAATTTTTTTGTCTTTCTTCATATTCCACTTTTGTAATATTCCCTCAGTTTTCTTCTTCAATCCCAAGAATGATTAACCTTCCCATATTCTTCTGATTTTATCCTATCTGCTTCGTAAAATAAAAACCCCACTTTACCCTTGAATTTTTTTCCCTATCATAATTCTATTTATACCCTCTTGTTGTACTATTCCTGGAATCCCTGTAACAGAATTCCTTCCCATTCTCAAATTTCCCTTTTCTCACTTCTTTGTTCCCTCATGAATTCATTGCAGGATCTTGTGCACAAAGAGCAAAAGGATATGCTCTAAAGCATCAAGAAAGGGTTAAGCAAATCTCCAATATAAGTTGAGGAAGCCATGTTGGAAGTCCAGCCTATATTTTATTTAAATTCCCTATTCTTTTTAAATATTATGCTTGCACTAGTGCAAACATGTTGTCCTATATAATAATGCAAGCAGAATGGTACCAGCAGAATAGCATAATTTAAGCGGTGCAAGCATACCAGTGCAAGCATGCACCCTGTCAGAAACATAGTACAATTTGTTCTTTTCATAGTATACGTCATAGGAAAGTGGTCACATCATGAAAAATTTTAAGAAGTCATTTCACTTAGTCGATGAGTACTTATGCTATCATATTAACTAGGAGAAAATTATTTAAAGTACAAGGTGTTTTTAAGTTAAGAATCATTATCATTTTTTAATGAATGCTATGTTCTTTTTTGAATTATGAAGGAATGCGGAAGTGTTTAACTGTTGCTTGGACATAATTGTCCCTTTCCGCCATAATCCTAGATGTCCTTCACTCATAATGATTACCTCACCTAGCTGTTAAAATGTCGCTGCAAGTACTAATTTCACCTGATATCAAAAATGTCATGCATCCATGGCTATTTGAGTGGGATGAATGGGTAATAAGGTGGAAAGGATGGTGGACAGTTGGATCCCTATCTATAAGAACCAATTTTCTCGATGTTGCATGTAAAATTCTCGACTATTCATAGTCGTTAAGCAGCGATGCCGCCTATTCAAAGTGAACCCTTGTCTCTCAGTAATGTAGAACAAACTGTCGAGTATCACAATAGTCTTACGATATTGCGAGACTCATGCTTTCTTCAGCTCTTGCAATAGTTTGACGAGCACGACAGAGAAGTGGCCTTACAGTTTGCCAGGAGTTTCAAAAACGGCCGAGTAAAAATTAGGCCTCTAAAATTTGAAGTTACAAAAGAGTTTGTAGCAGTAGCGATAGGCTTGGAAAATATTGGTGAGCAGTGGTTTAAAAATCAAAAACTAGAAAGCAAGCAATGGCAACATTTTGTCGTCGGCAAGAAGATGAAGGTAGATTGGAAGGAAGGAGTTCCGTACAGTGCCCTGCTGGGACAGTGGCAGGACCTCCTTTTGATCCTGCAGAAATTTGTAACTTGTGAGGGAAGGTACTCTCAAACTTTTGTATATCATTTTAGAATGTTGCAGCATTTCAAAGCAGCTCGGCACATCTGGTGGAGGATGAATTTCCCCTATTTTTTGCTTAAGAGCTTGGAAAAAATGGCCAAAGGTGTGCAGGATGGACGGGCAGATCTAGCCGACACGAAGTTATATCACCATGGCCTGATAAAGATTTTGGTTCAGAAACAACTAGAAGTTAAAGGCATGACCTAGGAGGCATTGTTAAAATAGCTACATAGAAAGACAACTGCTGGAAAGGAGACAAAGGACCCCGCCAACACCAGCAAGGGCTTGAGTAAGAATGGAAAGGGGAGTCCTTGCACCAATGCAAAAAGGAAATGACCTAAAAAATCAAAAGAAGGTAGGGCCCCATCTCCAAATAAGAAGACAACTAGTGCACCTGTTGAAGGGACTCCTTCTACACCACCAATAGGCACAGACCCTCGAAAAAGACAACCTGTCAGCCCTTGCAAACGCAGCAAAATTTGCAGAGGTCGAAGACGACACTCTGTTGGGAGATTTCATTAAGAAGCCCCAGGAAAAAGAGTAAAGAATTTGATGCAGGCAAAGAACCACAGTCCCCACAGCGTGTTGAATCCCCTCCTACACTAGTACAAGAAGAAGAACCAGAAGAAGAAGAATTAGAAGAAGAAGAAGCAAGAGAAGAAGAATCAAAATAAGAAGAACCAGATGAAGAATAATTTCATGATGTAACCATGAGGGATATTGAGGTCCCTGAGGAAAGACACAACCCCTATTGAGATAGAAAAAGAAAAAGATTTGGTAACTCTTGCTTTTTGGGTAGTTGAACTAGAGCTTCAAGTGCAGAACTTAGAACAACTCATAGCTAAAGTGCAGGAGGATAAAGAATACAGTAGAGAAGAATTAATTGTGGAGATTTGGAAAAAGAAAAGAGAAGTTAAAGTCTGGAAGTATAGAGTTGTGTAATCTTTCAAGCGACTTAAAAAGGTGACAAAGAAACTAAAGAACATCAGAAAGAAGTTTGAAACATTGCAGGCTGATGTCAGTATGCCAGAGCAGGATTGAGCTGTACTGCTCAACGTGTTGAAGGTTTCTTTGCAAAGGTAAAGATTTGTGTGAGGGCACACAACAATTTAGGGATGGGACGATGTTAGCCCTCTAATTTTCTGTATTTTTGCCATTTTCCCCTTCCTAAAGCATAACCATTTACAATTGTTCTACCTTTTTTATACACCCTCACCTTGCACTAGAACAAGCACGGTGACATATTTCATATAAACTTTATTTTCATATTTTTAACTTAACTTAGCATTAATTAATCATTTATTAGATGATTTCTTATTTTTAATCACTCTTTGTAACTTATCGATATCTCCAATGTTTATTTGATAGTTAGAGTACTTACTGTGACCGTTGATCCTAGTGCGGGATCGGATCTTGCACCGTTGCCAGCACAACAAATCCTTGCAGTAGATCCGAACCTCCTTGATCACCACCTCATTTTGAGTAGCTTCAACCACGACAACAAGATCAATCCAAAGGCAGCCGAGATCGAAGCACCCCATTTTGAGCAGCTTCAACCACGACAGCAAGATCAATCCAAATGTAGCCGAGATCAAAACTATGAAGAACAAAAGCTGGAGATTGGCTACGGCCAGTTTTGTTAACTGTCTAAAATTAAAGTCCGAGAAGCTAAATTCTGTGGTTGGTTATGTAATTGGTTGAATGATCTATTTTGGCCTTTGGTCAAAGATCTATATAATGTAGAATGTAAATAGGACTAAGGGAGTATTTTGGATAGAACAGAGACACGACCGGAGAGGCGGTAACAGATTGTTGTATTTTGTTATCGCCTGAATCTGGGCTAGATGATGTATTAACGTATGTACTTGCCTGGGTGAATTAATAAAAAGGAGCTCCGCCATATGTGTCACAAATTGCATTTCTGTATTTGAGCTGATGAATTGATTAAAGTACTGAGCAGTGTTTTTATTTAAAACACAAACGTGCTGGTTAGCTAGCAGTGTTTTTATTTAAAACACAAACGTGCCGGTTAGCTAGGGCCCAGCCAACCTAGCATGTTTACCCTATTTCATGTTTCTTATAATTTGCGTATATATTGTCAAGTGTGATTTAATTTCAAGCACATGCATTCCTGTCTGAGTGAAAGTGGATCTGTTGTGCTAAATTTCCTTTCCTGCACTTGATTTCAGATTGGTTTTCCTCACCTGGTCCAAGCAGGAGAAATAAATCTGCACCAGTGCACGTTGGTGTGATATTTCCATAAAATCACACAATACTTGTCATGCCACAAAATAAAATATGTGTAGCGCATTCCTCATCAATACATACAATAATTGAATAATTGTGCACCTAAAACTACCATACATATATATATATAGCAAGCTATGAATGTTTTGACATGTATTGTTATTTATTGTGGAGTGAGTCTTACCACATATGTCAGAGTCGAACTAATTCATCCCTATGACATTCTAACCTGCTAACTCAACAATTTGGTGTATTAATTGCGCTAAAAATTGGGATTGGTGATATTTTTACCTTAGCAATCAGACAAAATTTTAAAGTTCAACTTTATACACAGTAAGAGACCACACCATGAATTTAGTCTATAAACCAAAAGCAATTCCACATCATGATAGACTCCATGGGAGTAACAGAACTAGAAAGATAAGACATACCTATGCATTGTTTGTAAAATACGAATAGGAAACCTAGGAGTGCAAAATTATAAGAATTCAAAACCAATGGCTCTATTGAAACACATCACCTCCTTGCTCATATTGAATGGCCACATTTTCATTGAAAATTATCCCCCTTTTTGGCATCGTACTTCTATAAAACAAATTTTACCAATTTTAAACAAAAAGTTGAACTTCACCAATGTGTTTCAAACATCTTGAAACAAAGTAAACGCAACATCTTTTGAAAGAAGGAACTCCTTGATACAATAACAGTCTTCAAATTCCAGGCTGATGGAATGGTCTAACCTTTCCTGTCAAATGAGGTCTCTCAGAACCTTACAAATGGTTGACCAACCCATGCTATGAGTTATGTTGGCCTTCCTGCGCACGCGTGATCATGGTGGATCAACCTTTACTACCCTCAGCGAACTCTTCTCAGTATCTACTGTTGGGCTCGAGGCTAAAGCTCCAAGTCCTTATTGCTTGTTATCGAATATCATCGAACTCCAACGAGACAGTTTGACACCCAAGGCACCATGCCCTAGGAGGATTTCTCATCGTACCACGTCCTTCTTAGCTTCATTATCAACTCCTTTATATCAGGAATGTTCCATTTTATAGTTTTTCCATAGAGAGGTGGGTTTAGACAACCATTAGGTTCTCGTTCACAAATTTCTCGACATCTCCTGTATTTATACACGTAAATCACAGTCCATCTCTGTTCCTAGTGGAATGAACTCGAATGGGTTGTTTAACAGAAAAGATATTCTACATGATTTCCTTATAAAATAGGGTAAAACCCGATGTTGATAATTCAGATCGAATCGATATGGGAGATTTTTACAACAACAAAAAAACTACCAATCGGTCAATTGGTTAACGATCATGCTAAACATGAATCCGCGTATGTGCACATTTACAATGCAGCGTCAAAAAAAGTTAACCCTACATTGTCAGATGGAAACTGGATAACCATTATAAAAACTACACGTGTTTACTGTACGACAAGAAGGATAATAATTATCCATTAAATGCTTTTATGTCATGACAACGAAAATAACCATTATCCACTAAATGACCTCTCATTGACAAAGTGCTTTAACAACTCCACAAATTAAATTATTGTTATTATTTTCATTATATTATTATTGAAAAATCCAACCACCTAAACCTATTATTTTACAAACCAAACCTTTTATTGTACAAACCAAATTGGTACCATGTGACTTAACTTCATTCATTCGTCGATAAGAATGATAGTGTGCATGTCATCAGTGACGCAAAAGGAATATTGTTGATCATGTGTAGCTCACGCAGTAATTTTTCTCAAGTGGAACCATAAAATTCTAATAAAAAATTATAAAAACTATTAAAATTATAAATATCATTTATTAAAAAATAACAAATTCAATATAATATGAATTATAAGAACACTGAAATATATTTTAGTTGAAATTAAAATTTAATTAAAAAAAAAATTACAATTCATAATATTTCCAAAACAACAGCAAACCTTAAAATGCGTAGACATCTCCCATTTCTGTCCCGGGCCTTACCGCACAGCTAGTCTTTTCGATGAAACTCGTAGGTAACGTCACGCAATTTGTCACTGATAATGAGAATGTGAATGTCATCAGTAATACAACAGAAACATTACCGAGCACGTTTACAGTGACAGTGACCAGAGAGAATGTTGAGATGCTTTTCTAACCCAAAAACAAATGATCGTTTTTAAAATCAAACTTCCCAAATTCAGTTGAACCTATTTTTCAAATAAAAACCTTAATATACGTAAAGTTTCTCTATCAAGAATGTCGCATGCCCTCTATCTTTTCAATAAAAGTTTTGATATTTCCATCCCCACTCATCATGAACATACCAGGTCATTACTTAGTATCAAAAGGACGTATCTATATAATTTGTGTTCAACAGAGCAGAGTATGGGTCGGCAATAACCAACATTTTTTTACAATTGCATACGGCTGGAATGGTAAAGTTCATTCCTAAAGAGTACAGACAGATTTTACCCTGGAATCAGTTGAGACAAAATTTCATGTCCTCCAACGGGCAATGAAGCATTACTTTCCCTGCAATGTTCGATTACAGTCAATCAAAACTAAAGTTCATTCATACAGATTTTAGCTTGAAATCAGTTGAAACAAAATTTCATGTCCTCCAATGGGAAATGAAAGATTACTTTTCAAGTTTTCCTGCAATGTCTCACTACAGTCATCAAGGCATGAAATCATGACTCCAACACTGTCGTGATTTGCTATCGATTGGGCAGCTCAAATCATGAAAGAGCATCTCTTACGGTCTGCTCCACTTTTTGGACACATCCTCCAATTTCCAATACTGTCGTGATTTGCTATCGATTGGGCAGCTCAAATCATGAAAGAGCATCTCTTACGGTCTGCTCCACTTTTTGGACACATCCTCCAATTTCCAAGGTTGATCATGAGGAGTCTGACTGTCGATGCGACATGATTATTTTAGATTCTAGCATCACCCATTCCATTGTGGACAAAATTGAAGGATTTAAACCACTACCAATGAAATTTCCTTAGGCTGAGTGTGGATGCGATTTCACTATTCTAGATTCTAGACCTGTGCACTCCATTGACATTGTTAAGGAGAGCATAAAATTCTCCATCAAATATACAGATCAATATGTTATAAGCATACGAGAATTTGAAATCGAGAGGATGATGGGAACACGAAATTGAAATCTTTCGGCCAATACTGATTAAATCTTGTTCATCAGTCAGTTATGTTTTTTTTTTTTTTTTAAATCATGAAACTCAATCATATATATCACAGTTGCTTCATCAGACAAACAATATTTAGTATCACAGTTGCTTCATCAGACAAACAATATTTAGTGTTTCAGATTACTGGAACTTAAGTTAAAAAATTATCATTAAACCTTCCCAACCACCCACGATATCTTCCATCAACTGATCCAGATCCAGGATATCTTCCATCGACATCAGTCAGTTGTGTTTGTGATAGTCATTCTACGATACAAATTACAAATTTTATATCATGAAATTACTTTTTTTTAAACCATAGGACTCAACTTAGCTTTACACTTTTGTGAAAATGTTTCTAAATATAATTATAGTTTTGGTTTGGCAGTCTCCTGATATCGAAATGTTTTAAAAGAAAATTTTCATCTTAAAATGGCATGCTTAGTAATTAATCTAATTTGATGTTAACCATATAGTTATGTAACTTAAAAGAACAATCACTATTTCTATATCAAATTAGAACCGTAATAAATATCATATTTCAGAATAAATATCATATTTCAGAATATGCATGCTACATATTGATTGCGAATTTGAAATATCTTTATTATATATTTATTTATTCTAAATTTGAGAATGGCCAACACTCATGGAGACATCACGGATGAACTAAATAGTTTCTACAATAAACGAACAATCACTATTTCTATATCAAATTAGAACCGTAATAAATATCATATTTCAGAATAAATATCATATTTCAGAATATGCATGCTACATATTGATTGCGAATTTGAAATATCTTTATTATATATTTATCTATTGTAAATTTGAGAATGGCCAACACTCATGGAGGCATCACGGATGAACTAAATAGTTTCTACAATAAACTCTTGGAGGAGTCACATATAGACAAAACCCAAGCCCTCAAAGAAATTACCAATAACATCCCCACCATATTTAATGAGGATCACAACAAGATGCTCTTCAGAGAGGTTTCTATGCAAGAAGTGGAGGAAGTTGTGATGGCCACACCCTCGAGTAAAGCTCTAAGGCCAGGCAGTTTTACTATTGACTTCTTTAAAAGTTGTTGGTCTTCATTAAAGAAGAGGTTCATGCCCTAGTGGAGGACTCTTGGATCCACAAAAATTTAATGGGGCTTTGAATGCCAAGTTCCTTACTCTAATTCCCAAGGAAGAAGGAGCAGATTCTTTAGGTTGATTCAGACCAATAGCCCTTTGTAATGTAATCTACAAGATCATCTCGAAGGTGTTAGCAAACAGGCTTAAGGCTTTATTACCCCTTCTGATCTCAGCCAATCAACTAGGGTATGTGGAAGGCAAACAAATTCTCGGCAGTATTATCCTTTCTAATGAAACTATTCACTTGCTCCAGAGCCTCAAAAGGCCTAGAATGATGTTGAAATTAGATATGTCGAAATCCTTTGACAAAATTAATTGGGAATATATGCATTAAGTCCTCAAAGCCTTCAAATTCCACCAAGACTGCATTAATTGGATCATGGCTCTAGTCTTGGGTGTTTTTGTCTCGATATTTCTCAACATCTCTCCCACCAAGCCCTTTGCCCCATCAAGAGGCATCAGGCAGAGAGACCCTTTGTCCCCCTTCCTCTTAGTCATCATGGTTGGGGGATTAAGCAAATCTCTCCAAGCTGCCAACACCAATAATAACCTCACTGGTCTCAAGCTTCATGACTCTGCCCAAGCTTCCACCCATTAGCAATTCGTCGATGACACCCTCTTGATGGGTATCCCAACAGTTGATGAAGTTGTTGCCTTCAAATGTATACTCAACCTTTTCTCTGAAGCGTCTAGAACTTCTATTAACCTTGAAAATAAAAATAAAATCTTCTTTAACACTCCCTTGGCCATTCAAAGAAATATCACCAGAATCTTTGGATTCCAGATCTCCTCCCTTCCCTTGAGATACCTATGGGTTGCCCTCACTGATAAATCCGTTAGGAAATCTAATTGGCAAGAGATCCTCAACAGATTGCACAAGAAACTCTCTACATGGACCTTTCGTTCCCTCAACTTAACTAGGAGGCTCATCCTAATTAAATTAGAGCTTCATGCCATGCCTCTATCTTTTTTTGGCTCTAGCTACCCCAAAATTTGTCACGAACGTTAGTTGTTGCATCCAAAGAAGCTTCCTCTAGAGAGGCTCTAATACGAAGAAGAAATGGGCCCTAGTGGGGTGGGATCGACTCTGCAAACCAAAGAATGCAAGTGGGCTCAGCCTCAAAGATCCAAAACTTTTAGGAAGGGACCTGCAAACCAAATCCTGGTAGCAGTGGTTGGACAACCCATGTACGCCTTGGGAAAGCTCTAGAGAGCGAAATAGGCTTCCAAGTACTCCAACAAGGACCTCATCAGGTTCTTAGGCCAAGCCCAAGGATCGGCAATATGGAATCAGTCATGGAGAAATAAAAATATTATTCATAAACACATATTCTGGGAGATTTGTAATGGGGATAATTCCCTCTTCTAAGGGGATGCCTGGTAGTAGCTCTCGATGCTTGACACTGACCAACATGTTTCCCTTCATAGAATTATTCAAGCAAGGGGGAAATTCATGTTGCCCATTATTGGTAGCCTATTATTCTTGGAGCTCGTTGAAGAGAATGATTGGATATGCAAGAGTGGTCTCCCTTCCCGGAACAACCAGACTGGAATTCTTTTGATCAACTCCTCAACGAGCGACAAATTCAAGTTGACCATGGGGAAGACAACTTGCAATGGCAAAAAAACTCAGTCGGACTCTTCAATCTCAAGGAGGCTTTTGGCTACATAGAAAAACATGATCAGCCACAAAAACATCAAAGATGTAAAACTCTCTGAGGGAGGCATCTCTTGCCAAAAATCACTCTCTTCCTCTCGCTGGTCATGCACAGTAAAATTCTCACATGGGACAATCTTTCATGTAGAGGCAAGCTTCATAGGACCCTCTAGATGTCCTCTCAACAAATTGCAGCGAGAGACTACTAACCATCTTCTGAACACTTCATCAACAAGCTATCGGAATGGGCAGCTAAAATATTTAGGACACTAGATAGAGATAGAGCCTTAATCTAGACCACTCTCGAGAATTGTTGCTGAAGCATATCCCCCCAACCGAATGTTGACTAGCCCTGGAATCTCTTTCCAGGGACTATCTGTGAGGCTATCTACAAGGAACACAACAAAAGAACTTTTAAGAATGTTAAAAAGCCAAGGGATAGCCCACTTACCATCATCAAGCAAAGGATCCATGAAACAATTTCCATATCCATGCTTCCTCACATCCTAGCCCCCTACACATCCTGCACACTAGCATATTCTCCATCTCTTGGATTTGCAACAAAATCTCCCAAGCCACACCAAACCTTTCGACTGCATCCCTTAAAGCTCCTGACCATTGGTACCCCCTAGAGAACAATGTGATAAAATTGAATTACGATGGCACTGCCAAAGGTCAATCAGGCGCAACGAGCTTTGGAGGTGTCTTCAGAAATGCCAAAGTGGAGATTCAATGGATTTACTTTGGGAATTTAGGGGCTGCCACCAATAATGTGATGGAGCTCCATGCCATAGAATATGGTATCAATACGTAAAATAGCAACATTTCAGCCCCCCGATCGTGGAGGGAGACTTGACGGTGGCAACTCCCGTTGCCCGCAATCTCCAACAAGGCTACACAGTCAATAAGGTTACAAACAACTAGAGATTAACCAAAACTCTTTGTCGTATTCAACAGCATGTCAGGGACCTTAGTCGGCTCCACTTTCAAGTGGTCTTAAAGAAAGCAAATGGAGTGGCTTACAGGCACACCAACGAGGGCACAACTTGCGATGAAAGACTACAATACCTTGCATGGAGGGAGTTAGGGGAAGGCCCCCTCAACCATGAGAGTGAGGCAATTAATGCAAGGATAATGAAGACAATAACAATAACTATTCTGCCACAGGACAACAGACCTCCTAGGATCAGATGGTACATTATCCCTAATTCGATGTGATGAACCTTGCCCCTTGTATCAAATCTAGTTATTCTCCCATGGGAACTGGAATCTCAATCATATTTTGGGGTAGAAACCACCGCCCTCTCCAGCCAAGCACCAGTAAAATCCCCTACACCGCTATGAATTCTGAGTACATGCCTCTGGCAAGCATTCATGGTTTAATTATCGCCACCTTCCTCCTTGACTTCCCCATCTCCATACTATTCAATGAATACCCTAGGCCCGCTTATTTCACCCATCATTCCCTTTGCTCTCGGGTCCTCTTTGTTGATCCCCTCCATACCATTGCTTTTTGTACCCTGCTCAGATCTGCCTGCAAGACTTCTTTCACCTCGCTCACAAGTATGGCCCCTTCCAAAGCAATGCTCCCTCCAATAGCCATCGTAGAGGTACGAACATGAATAGGTGGAACCAATCCAACATGCGATTAAGAAAAAGAGTAGAGGTAGTGGCTAGGTAGACTGTCGTCAATTACAAAAGCATTGTCCCCCAAGAGACTCAGTAGCAAATCTCTGAGATGGAGAATCAAGCTAAAGTGATACGCCACAGAACAAACAGTGAGGACATAGATGCTCAGTGCGGGTGGATCCTCGATTTGGGGTTTATAGGGGCCAAATAAAATATATATAGTCGCACCAAAGAGCTCTCTTGGAAATTAAAAGCAATTCTAGGACTAACATTGTAGGAAAACAGTGAAGCCAAAAGAAACCTGGAGGATAAGATGGACAAGCTTAACGATAAGTTTACACTATTCGTGGAAATTGTTCACCACATTCGTTTTGTCAGTAAGGACTCCCTACATTACACTCTTCTCAAAATATGGATGGTGACTATGTAGGTTGGACGTGAAAGCACGCCTACCATCAAGTGGGAGACAGGAGGTGCTTCGACCAGCCAACCTACTGCTAAGGATGCCCTCGTCAGATGAACACCAGAGAATCCAATTCTGATGGAAGAGGACCCCACGATTTGATTGGTTTGATGCATCCTGAATCCCTTTTGTCTTGGTTTTGTGCCCTTTGGGCTAGTTGTTTTTTGTTTTTCTTACACTACACAGAAAAGCAAGTGACAGGCAAGAGTAAGGGTCACTAATTTTCTTGAAGTCTCTGGTCCTGTCCATTTTGTCACCTATTTTGTAACAAACACAGCTAGCGCCTACCTATCTAGAGCCTAGATGAATTTTATGCTTTGTAACAGCTAAAAGCCTAGGATGAAATGCATGTCTAGCAAACGCAGAAAGCCTAGGAAGGCACTTTTTTCCATTGGTCAGGTCTCGAATCTAACCAACTATACAAGCTGGAAGGCAATTGTAATATTCAGTTTCATATAATATAAAGCGGCTCCTTCTTACTTACAAAAAAACAAAAATTATTATTGAAAATTTTCCAAAATTTGAAATAATTACTGAAAAAAAATTCCAAATTTTTAAACTTTTGCATTTCCTTGGAATTTCTCTCCTAACCCTACCACACTCTTACTTTATTCAATGAAATTCATATCTCACAAATTTGTATAATTTCAGCAAATTTGGTCCATTCAAGGTTTTGGTGAACCTTATTGAACTTCATAGCCTTTACCATGTCCATAGTTCAAATTTCACAACTTTATGTCACAAATTTGTAGGTTATCCTTACGATTTCCATGTTTATAATAGTAGATTTCATTTTAATTTTTTATGAGGAATATTCATTTTAATTTCTCACCCGCTTACTAGTAGAGTTTAATCCTGAGGATGTCGAGTAGATTTAACCCTGTGGGCTACCATTGAAGAGGTAGACATTGAGTAGAATTCACCGCATGACCTTGAGAAGGTGTTGAGCTAACCCTTGTCATTGTTACAACAAGTTTGTAAGTTATCCTTAGAGTTTCCGAATCGTCCATAATCACATTTTGTATATTATTCTTATTGTTTTTTACTATTTTATAGTATATCTCAATTTAATTGTTTTGAATGAAATCTCATTACTAGTGAAAACCTAACTCTAAAGTATGAGTAGAATTAAGATACTTAACAACTTCACCAATTAAATTAATCCTTATTATTATTATAAACTAAACCTTATTATTAATATTTATTGTTATTGTTTTTATATTAGTATTATCATTATTAATTACTTTTATTATTAATAATAGTGAAAAAATCCAAACTCCATCAAAACCTCAGTCAAAACCAAATTGGTACTCTAACCATGTGACTTAACTTCATTCACTCTGTCGATAAGAAAGATAATGTGCATGTCATCAGTGATGCAACAAGAATATTGTTGATCCTGTTTAGCTCACATTGTAATTTTTCTAAGGTGGAACGATAAAAATTTTAGTAAAAATAGAAAAAATTATTAAAATTATAAATATTATTTATTAAAAATTATAATTTCTATGTAATATAAATTATAAGAACACTGAAATATATTTTAATTAATATTAGTTGTCTTTAACGCGACTTTTTGAAAGCCTTTTCGGTGGCTTTTTCCGGTCAAAATCCAGCAGTAAATTACTGGAATCACAAGTTTGATAGCTAGTTTCTGCACAATCAAAGCGTCCCAGGGTTTTCCAGGTGCTGAATCCAAATATGCAGTTAAAAAACCATTTTAACTGCAACAAAAACCATTTTAACTTGCAATTTCTTTCACCGGATTCCGTCACCGAAATCTCCAAAAAGTCGCATTATAGACAACTCATATATATATATATATATAAAATTCCGATAACTAGACAGAGGAATAAGTAAAAAAAATATCCAAACCTTAAAATTTGTCGACATCTCCCATTCCCTGGAACTTCTCTCCCGATCCTCACGGAGCAGCTATACATCACGTAATTTGTCACTGATAATGAGAATATCGAATATCGAATATCTCACCTGCCAATTTTCCTTATGTCGGATGTTGAGATGATTTTCTAACCCAAAAACAAATGATGGTGCTGTTTTTTCCGGGAGAACCATCGTGCACTTCCTTTTTACTTTCTAAATTAATATGAATCTGAGTATTTAAAAATCGACGTGCTTTTAAAGTCAAACTTTCCAAATTGGGTTGAACCTATTTTTTTTAATAAAAACCTTAATATACGTAAAGTTTCTCCATCAATAATGTCGCATGCCCTCTATCTTTTCAATAAAAGGTTTTGATATGTCCATCTCCACTCATCATGAACGCACCTACTTTGCAGGTCATTACTTAGTACCAAAGGACGTATCTATATAATTTCTGTGTTCAGCAGAGCAGAGTATGGGTCGGCAATAACCAACATTATTTTACAATGGCGTACGGCTGGAATGGTAAAGTTTATTCCTAAAGAGTAAGACAGATTTTACCTTAGAATCACTTGAGCCAAAATTTCATGTCCTCCAATGGGCAATGAAGGATTACTTTCCCTGCAATGTTCGATTACCGTCAATCAATACTAAAGCTCATTCATCCTCAGTACAGACAGAATTTACCTGGAAATCAGTTGAATCAAAATTTCATGTCCTCCAATGGGCAATGAAAGACTGCTTTTCCTGCAATGTCTGGCTACAGTCATCAAGACATGAAATCATGAGTCCAACACTGTCGTGATTTGCTATCAATTGGAAAGCTCAAATCATGAAAGAGCATCTCTTACGGTATGCTCCACTTTTTGGACACATCCTCCAATTCCAAGGTCGATAATTAGGAGTCTGACTGTCTATGCGACATGACTATTCTAGATTGTAGCACCACCCATTCCATTGTGGACAAAATTGAAGGATTTAAACTACTACCAATGAAATTTCCTTAGGCTGACTGTGGATGCGATTTCACTATTCTAGATCTGTGCACTCCAATGACATTGTTAAGGAGAGCATAAAATTCTCCATCAAATATACAGATCAATATGTTATAAGCATACGAGAATTTGAAACCGAGAGGATGATGGGAACACGAAATTGAAATCTTTCGGCCAATACCGATTAAATCTTGTTCATCAGTCGGTTATGCTTGTATCAACCATACAAATTACGAATTTTAGATGATGAAATTACTTTTATTTTTATTTTTTATCATATAACTCGACTTAGCTTTACACTTTTGTCAAAATGTTTCTAAACATACTTATAGTTTCGGTTTGGCAGTTTCCTCTCCTGGTATCGAAATGTTTTAAAAGAAAAATTTCTTCTTAGAATGGCATGCTTAATAATTAATTTAATTTGATGTTAACGATATAGCGATGTAATGTAAAAGAACAATCACTATTTCTATCTCAAATTAGAACCATAATAATTATCATATTTCAGAATATAGGTGCTACATATTCATTGTGAATTTGAAATATCTTCATTATATATTTATTTATTGTAAATTTGATATATTTATTATTGTAAATTTGATATAATATATTTATGTGCAGAATTATTTAATATATATATATATATAATATATATATATATATAATTAAATAGATAATTATTATTGAAATTATTTTAAAATTAATAAAAATTATAGTTTTTCTATAAAAAAAATTTAAATGTTTTTACATCAATGAATTTAGACTTCTGTGATCCATAACATTTGTTTAGAGAATTTTCGGCAAAATCACATAATAAATCTTTTGTCGACGCGTTTCGAACCAACAAGTGTGGTTCATCGTCAGGACAAGTTGAAGATACAGATCCAGTTCATCATGTTAAATAGTCTAAGCAGAGACTCAAACGGCTAAAAAATCTAACGGCTACTTTTCCACTCAAGAACCCCAGTGAAACTTCCTCTAACTAATTTAATATTAAAATACTATTATATTTATGGAGCTCGGTTAACGGGGTGAGAAATAAAACAAATCAAAAGTTAATCTGTTAAAATAATTC
>APFE031238440.1:75594-177784 GCA_000404065.3 Pinus taeda
GAATCAATGAAAAATTAATAATTACTCATTACTTTATTTCGTGTACAAATTTTATTAATTAATTCTAAACCACCATAGGTCGTTAAAATTCTTTAGGCTAATAAGAAATAAAATACCTAACATTTTAAGGGAAGTTCAACTAATCTTTAATTACCCGACTAAACAACTAATAAGTCAGGTTATAAACAAAACAATCTTAATAGAAGGATAACAAGCCAAAATAAATCTTTAAAAATAAAAGGAAAAGAGAGGGGATGCTCAAGCCTAGTCCAGAGGGTGACTTTTTATTGATCAACATTATTATCATGTTTTTAATGAATTCTTCAAGTTACAACAAGTTCTGGGCAGAGGCCAGAATTCTGAACTAGAAAAATGGCTTAAATCGCGGGGTTGCTAACACAAAACTAGAAATTTTGGTCCACAGTTGCTGGCAGGCAAGCCTGTGAGAGTGACTTTGGGTTTCTGGGCGCTCCCTTTCCAATATCATGAGAGTGACTATGGCCTAAGAGCTTCAAAATAATGGTGGGACCTAGGGACAGGTTGTCTAAGTGGCTGACTAGTCTCCTGAGGGTTTTGTTGATGATGTTCGATAATTGTATGTGATGTTCTGTCGATTCCACTTCCTTAATGTGACATAGGAGATCAAATCCAATCATGGTAGCATATGTCCTCGTGTTTACCCTAGTTGGCATGGTTACTTTGGGTAGACCCCGGAGGGTGTGTTACAATAGAGTAGTACAAACGCATCTCACAAAGGAGCATCATGTCAACAAGACTTGAATCTAGGTGGGGATTTTATCATTAAACCCTTCCATCCACCTAGACTACATTCAATCAACAATCTTTCCTACTCTACTCTCCAATTATTATGAATAGTTGCAAAAGATGTCATTTCCTAGTGAGATTTCCTATTCCTTTCATTTCCACAAGGCAATCTTGGGGCTATCTACCATTTCTCTCGCAATTTTTCCAAAGTTATCTAAGATAACTTCTATGTATTTGCTCCTTGCATGGGACGTAGGATCCTTTGATGAAATTATTGTAATTTTGACCTGCAAGGAACAACTAAATACTTGACTGAATCCAATGTCCTCACCTTCCTTAAAATCCTAGATAGAAGTTGAGTATTATTCTTTTGCTTTAGATAAGACTACAATGCATTAGTTGTGTCTCATATATGTGATTTATCCTCCCAACAAAATAAAGATATGGGTGGCTATTGTGTCATATACACCCTTTCCCCAATCTGTCTCCACATAACCATGCAAATCCGAAACATTACCACTCCCGCTATGATTGGTACTGATGTTCCACTTCTTTTATTTTCTCGAAAAATATCTAAAAATGTTATCAGTGATAATGAAAGTACAATGTGAATATAGATTGGAATTTAAGTATGCCTCTAATATGACCCTGGAAAGGGAGACACTTAAAAAAGAGAATATTAACTAGCAAACCAGACATAGTACTCCTCCAGGAGACAAAGGTCAATATGGAAAATTTGTCAACCTTCCAAAAGCTATAGTTACTCAACCAATGAAGAATGTGGCATAGTCGGAGGGATATTGATTCTATGGAAGGACTCGTTATATGAATTGACCTTTTCAGGAGCGACTACAAACTTTATCACTGTTGTCCTAAAGATAGTTGGATCCACTGAAACAATTTGTGTAACCAATAGCTATGGACCTCGCAGGACAGAAGAGAGGATCCAAATGCTATCTTCAGTCATGAGAATCCTTGAAAGCATACCCCATCCATTAAAAATCATACAAGGGGGCTTTAACAGGATCCTCAATTTGTCAGAAACGAAAGGAGGTATCAGGAAACTAGACAAGGACGCAGATGCCTTCCAAAAAACCATAGACAAAATGGAACTCACGGATGTGCAGATTGCCTATGGAATTACATCTAGAACAATACATGGGGAGGAGATAGGAAGATCGCCTATAAGCTCAATAGATTCCTCATCTCGGAAGCAGTGATTTTGGCCTCTTTGGAAGCAAAATGCAAAATGCTCCTACAAACAGAATCTAATCACTAGTCGATATCTCTAAAAATTCATATTGTTGGACATAGAATCCCCCCAAGGCATGTTTTTGGGCTCAAAGCCCATTTTTTGACCAAATCTTATTGTAAAGCTCCGCGAATTGTGGGCGCGGGGCGCGAAAGTATGATAGAGTCATAGGGTTGTCCACCCTAGTTTCGTAATGTAATGTCAGCTGGATAGACCTACCCATGGTCCACGGATCATGGGATTGTATAAATAGAGTGAAGCTCTAAGTGTAAAAGATATAATAGAAGAAGGAGGAGCATGAGAAGGCTAAGTGATTGAGTCAAGTGCGAAGTGTGTTTGTGGGTCGTAGAGTAGGAAAAGGCTCTTCAACTGTGTGTGCAAAGACCTAGTAGTCCGCAGCTGACTGCGTAGGGCGAGTCGAGTCTGTAACCGTGGAAAGAATCAATAAAGAGAAGTTTGGTTATAATTCTATGTATATGTTCTTGGATTAATGTATGATTGATATAATTTGCAAATATATTGTTTATTTACTGCATGCACCTTTATGAATGTTTTATGTTGTTAAGTATAACTTAAAGCACTCAAATAGGCAAAGATAATTAACTAATATTGGAATATAAGCGAGGTCTTGGGTAATAACGTTGAGTGCGGCGCTCGGCCCCTCGGTAGGGCTACGCAGAGGCAATGTACTATGCCGCAAGGAATGGGAAAGTGCGTGAAGCAGCCTGCGCGCAAGGAGAAACCGAGGACCAGTCGAACTCATTAGACACCTCGAGGGCGTAGAAACTTGGTTCTAGCACCCTCCCATACTACTTCAGGTGAGACCTCAGTCCGTGCTCCGCAGAGTGTTGCCGAAAGTGCCAGTAGTACCAAGATTTGTTTGGCTAATTAACTCTGAACCTGGGTCAGGCCCCAACAAACCAACAAATGGTTCCATTGTCGGGACTGGGATCTGCATAAAGATGTCTAATGTCGTATCACTGGAATTCAACAAAGAAAGGAATTGAAGATTGGCTAGATAGAAAGATTCACGAGTTCGCGATGCAGGAAAATAGGAATCCGCGATTATCAAAGGAAGAGTGGTTAGATTGGTACTTGTATACATAAATCCATGAAATTTTCTTTGCGTCCTTCCCTACTAAGTTGTACGACTGGATCGCGTGGCTAGCAAATAGCCAAGGAAGGTGTAAACTCGACAAACCTATTTTGTGGGCTCTAGAATTGGTGCACAGATTGGAAGCATCAGAAGATAAGATCGCACGGGCTATCGATCACTGGCTCGATTGAATCATAGGAAGATTCATCACTGAATTCACACTAGATACTTCAGTCAGCTATAGCGAGGCAGAATGATGCTCCCTCAAGGGACCGTGAGGTAAGTACGTTAAAACTTTAAACACTTGGATTAAAATGCTACTGTGTAAAAAGTAGGTTATGCGAATAAATTGATGTTTGGGGCTACGCGGAGTGGGAGGATCTACAGAAAGGAAGGTAGCACAGAACTAGAAACTAGCCCCTTGATTTCACCTTCATGAGGAGGCGAGGAAGAGCTCATGAAGGTTTCACCAAGAAGTTCGATCAATCTAATAAGGCATAGAATTCCGCACATACCACCCCCACCCCCACCACCAGTTTCACCATCTTCACCCCAGACTTCACCAATACGACCTTCGCCACCACTGCGAAGTAGTATGACTAGTGCGATAAAGCTACCGGTGTTCAAGGGAGTAGGCAATGAAGATTCAGTCCAATTTTGGTTCGTGGTAAAAGCTGTATGGGAAGCACAGGCTGTCACGGACGACAATATAAAGAACGCAATGTTGGTCAATGCTCTGCAGGATCATGCACTGACCTAGTACATTAAACATTCCAATGACAATCCGAATGCGGGGATAGTGGATATCCAAGCTGCGCTAAACAAGGAATTTAGCAGACCAAAATTGGAGGCACAATCGATCATTGGATTCAAGGAAATCACAATGCTACCAGGTGAAACGAGCGATCAATTCGGGTTGACCATGGGGAAGACAAGTTTCGACGAGAAAAAAACTCAGTCGAACTCTTCAATCTCAAGGAGGCTTATGGCTACATAGAAAAACATGAACAGCTGCAACAACATCAAACATGTAAAACTCTCTGGGGGAGGCAGCTCTTGCCCAAAATCACCCTCTTCCTTTAGCTTGTCATGCATGGTAAAATTCTCACATGGGACAATATTTGGTGTGGAGGCTTCACAGGACCCTCTAGATGTCCTCTCTGCAAATCGCAAGAAGAGACTACCAACCATATTTTGAACACTTGCAACTACACCAAAAAGATCTAGGATTGGGCAACTGAAATATTCAAGATGACAGATAGAAACATAGCCCCAATCTAGACCACTCTTGACAATTGTTGCTGAAGCATATACCCCCAACCAAATGTTGATCGGACCTAGAATCTCTTTCCAGGGACTATCTCTGAGGCTATTTAGAAGGAACGCAACAAAAGAACTTTTAAGAATGTTAAAAAGCCAAGGGACAACCCACTTACCATCATCAAGCAGAGAATTCGTGAAACGATTTCCATATTCAATCTTCCTCACATCCTAGCCCCCCACCTATCCTGCATACTAACGTATTCTCCATCTCTTGGATTTGCACAACCTCTCCCAAGCCACACCAAACCTTTCGATTGCCTAAAGCTCCTGACCACTGGAGCCCCCTAGAGAACAATGTAATAAAATTGAATTACGATGGTGCTACCAAAGGTAAACCGGGCTCAATGAGCTTTGGTGGTGTCTTTAGAAATGCCAAAGTGGAGATTCAATGGGTTTACTTTGGGAATTTAGGGACTGCCACCAATAATGCAACAGAGCTCCATGCCATGAAGCATGGTTTGGATCGAGACTTGACGTTGGCAACTCTCGTTGCTCGCAATCTCCAACAAGGCTGCCTAGTCAGCAAGGTTATGACCAACTATAAATTAACTAAAAATCGTCATTGTATTCAACAACGTGTTAGGGACCTTCAAGGGCTCCACTTTCAAGTGGTCAGAAGGAAAGCAAATGGAGTGGTTGACAGCCTCACCAATGAGGGCACAACTAGCAGTGAAAGGCTGCAATCCCTTGCATGGAGGGAGTTAGGGGAAGGCTCCCTCGGCTATGAGAGTGAGGCAATTAATGCCAACGATAATGAAGACAGTAACAATAATTATTCTACCACAGGACACCAGACCTCCTAGGATCAGATGGTACATTCTCCCTAATTCTATGTGATGAACCTTGCCCCTTATATCAAATCCAATTATTCGCCCATGGGAACTCAGATCTCAATCATGTTTTTGGGTAGAGACCACCGCCCTCTCCACCCAAGCACCAGTAAAATCCCCTACATCGCTACGAATTTTGAGTACATGGCTCTGGCAAGCATTCATGGTTTAATTATTGCCACCTTCCTCCTTGACTTCCTCATCTCCATACTATTCTTTGAATATCCCAAGCCCGCTAATTTCACCCATCATTCCCTTCGCTCGTGGGTCCTCTTTGCTCATCCCTCCATACCCCTGCTTTCTGTACCCTGTTAAGATCTGCCTGCAAGACTTCCTTCACCTCGCTCACAAGTATGGCCCCTCACCAAAGCAATGCTCCCTCCACCAACCATCGTAGAAGTAGGAACATGAATAGCTTGAATCGAGCTAGTATGCGATCAAGAATAAGACTAGAGGCAGCAGCTAGGCAAACTGCCCTCAATTACAAAAGCATTGTCCCCCAAGAGACTCAGTAGCAAATCTCTTAGATGGACAATCAAGCCAGAGTAATATGACACAGAACAAACATTGAGGACATAGATGCTTAGTTTGAGTGGATTCCTGATCTAGGGTTCACCAAGGCCAGTGAAAATCTATATAGTCGCACCATTGAGCTCTCTTGGAATTTGAAAACAATTCTTGGACTGGCATTGCAGGAAAACAATCAAGCCAACAAAAACCTAGAGGATAAGATGGACAAGCTTAACGATAAGTTTACGATGTTCATGGAAACTATTCATCACATGTGTTTTGTCACTAAGGACTCCCTGCATTACACCCTTCCCAAAAGATAGATGGCGACTATGTAGGTTGGACATGAAAGCATGCCCATCATAAAGCGAGAGACCGGAGACGCTTCGACCAGCCAACCTACTGTTGAGGATCCCCTCGTAGGAGGAACACTAGAGAAGTTGATTCTGTCGTAAGAGGACCCCGTGAACTGATTGGTTTTATGCATTATGAATCCCTTTTATCTTGGTTTTGTGCCTTATAGGCTAGTCATGTTTGGTTTGCTTACACTACACAGAAAAGCAAGTGACAGGCAAGAGTAAGGGTCACCATGTAAGGGTCACTAATTTTGTTGAAGTCTCTAGTCCTGTCCATTTTTCACCTGTTTTGTAACAAACATGGCAAGTGCCTGCTGATCTAGAGCCTGGATGAATTTTATGCTTTGTAAGAACAGAAAGCCTAGGATGAAATACATGTCTAGTAAAAGTAGAAAGCCTAGGAGGGCACTTTTTCCGTAGGCTAGGTCTCGAATCTGACCAACTATACAAGCTAGAAGGCAATTGTAATCTTCAGTTTCATCTAATATAAAGCAGATTCTTCTTACCTACAAAAAATATATATATATATATATTATTATTACTGAAAATTTTCCAATTTTTGAAATAATCACTAAAAAAATTCCAAATTTTTAAACTTTTCCATTTCCTTGGAATTTCTCTCCTAACCCTAAGGCGCTCTTACTTTATTCAATGAAATTCATGTCACAAATTTGTAGAATCTCATCAAATTTGGTACAATGAAGGTTTTGGTGAACTTTATTAAGCGTTTACCAAGTCCATAATTCAAAATTCCTAACTTTATGTCACAAATTTGTAGGTTATCTTTACAATTTCCAAGTTTATAATAATAAATTTTTTAATTTTTTACCAGGAAATTCCATTTTAATTTCTCACCAACTTACTAGTACAGTTTAACCCCAGGACCTCCAGTAAAATTAACCCGATGACCTCCCATTGAACAGGTAAGCGTGTGACGTTGGCAAGCTATTGAGCTAACCCTTGTTATTGTTACAACAAGTTTGTAAGTTATCCTTAGAATTCCCAAACCCATAATCACATTTTGTATATTTATTCTTATTTATTATTTTACTGTTTTATAATATAACTCAATTTAATTTTTCCAAAAAAATTCATTACTAATCAAACCTAACCCCTAAAATATGAGTAGAATTGACCTCCCATTGCAAAAGTGATTTAGCAACTTTACCAATTAAACTAACCCTTATTATTCATGTTATTATTATTATTATATATTATTATTATTATTATATGTTATTGTTTTTATTATTATTAATATTAAAAAATCCAAACTCAATCTACACCTATCCGTCATAACTAAATTGGCACTCTAACCATGTGACTTAACTTCATTCACTCTGTCGTTAAGAGTGATAATGTGCATGTCGTTAAGAGTGATAATGTGCATGTCATAAGTGATGCATCAGGAATATTGTTGATCCTGTTTAGCTCACATCGTAATTTTTCTCAGGTAGAGCGATAAAATTCTAATAAAAAATTAGAAAATTTATTAAAATTATCAATATCATTTATTAAAAATTAACAATTTCAATATAATATCATTTATTAAAAATTAACAATTTCAATATAATATAAATTATAAGAACTCCAAAATATATTTTAATTAAAATATAAATTTATATTTAATATATATATATATATATATAATTCCCATAACTACATGCAGTAATAATTCCAAACACAAAATCCAAACCTTAAAATTTGTAGACATCTTCCATTCCCTGCAACTTCTCTCCCGGTCCTTACGGCACAGCTAGTATTTTCGATGAAATTTGTACGTAACCTCACGCAATTTGTCACTGATAATGAGAATGTGAATGTCATCAGTAATACAACAGGAACGTTACCGATCACGTTTACAGTCAGTGACGAGAGAGAATATCGAATATCTCACCTGGCGATTTTCTTTATGTCGAATGTTGAGATGCATTTCTGACCAAAAACAAATGATGGTGCTGCTTTTTCCGGGAGACTCATCGTGCACTTTCTTTTTACTTTCTAAATTAATATGAAACTGAGTATTTAAAAATCGATGTGTTTCTAAAATCAAACTTTCCAAATTCGGTTGAACCTTATTTTTTTTAATAGAAACCTTAATATACGTAAAGTTTCTCTATCAATAATGTGGCATGCCCTCTATCTTTTCAATAAAAAGTTTTGATATGTCCATCTCCATTCATCATGAACGTACCTACTTTGCAGGTCATTACTTAGTACCAAAGGACGTATCTATATAATTTCTGTGTTCAGCAGAGCGGAGTATGGGTAGGCAATAACCAACATTATTTTACAATGGCGTACGGCTGGAATGGTAAAGTTCATTCCTAAAAAGTACAGACAGATTTTACCTTGGAATCAGTTGAGACAAAATTTCATGTCCTCCAATGGGCAATGAAGGATTACTTTCCTTGCAATGTTCCATTACAGTCAATCAATACTAAAGTTCATTCATCCTCAGTACAGACAGAATTTACCTGGAAATCAGTTGAAACAAAATTTCATGTCCTCCAATGGGCAATGAAAGATTGCTTTTCCTGCAATGTCTGACTACAGTCATCAAGACATGAAATCATGAGTCCAACACTGTCATGATTTGCTATCAATTGGACAGCTCAGATCATGAAAGAGCATCTCTTACGGTATGCTCCACTTTTTGGACATATCCTCCAATTTCCAAGGTCGATCATTAGGAGTCTGACTGTCGATGCGACATGACTATTCTAGATTGTAGCACCACCCATTCCATTGTGGACAAAATTGAAAGATTTAAACTACTACCAATGAAATTTCCTTAGGCTGACTGTGGATGCAATTTCACTATTCTAGATCTGTGCACTCCAATGACATTGTTAAGGAGAGCATAAAATTCTCCATCAAATATACAGATCATTATGTCATAAGCATACAAGAATTTGAAATCGAGAGGAAGATGGGAACACGAAATTGAAATCTTTCGGCCAGTACCGATTAAATCTTGTTCATCAGTAAGTTATGCTTGTCATAGTCAATCAAATTACAAATTTCAGATCATGAATTTTTTTTTTTTTTTAATCATATGATTCAACTTACCTTTACACTTTTGTCAAAATGTTTCTAAATATAATTATAGTTTTGGTTTGGCAGTTTCCTCTCCTGCTATCGAAATGTTTTAAAAGAAAATTTTCTTCTTAGAATGGCATGCTTAATAATTAATTTAATTTGATGTTAACGATATGGTGATGTAATGTAAAAGAACAACCACTATTTCTATCTCAAATTAGAGCCATAATAATTATCATATTTCAGAATATAGGCACTACATATTCATTGTGAATTTGAAATATCTCCATTATATATTTATGTATTGTAAATTTGAGATGATATATTTATTTGCAGGATTTTATATATATGATATATTTATTTGCAGGATTTTATATATATATCAATGTTAAAATAAATAATTATTATTGAAATTATAATTTTTATTAATAAAATTATTGTTTTCTTATAAAATTGCATTCAATTTTTTCAAATGTTTTTAGGCAATTTTAGTTTTGATATCTATGATTTCATTCTTATAAAATGATTTTTTAATACTTTGTTTTTTAGTATTTTTCCTTTTTACATAGAAATTGTTAATGGATGATGTAACAATTTTGGTGAAAAGTTCATGTGATAAAAGTTAATAAATGCAAAATAAGACCACGGTTAAGGGACACTTATTCCAAGCTGGACAAAGATATCCTAGTGGGAATTACTGGATGTTTGTTTTGGCCAAGGAAATTGACAAAAGCTAAAGCTAAAGCATTAAGAGGAAAACAATAAAAAAAGGCATTTTGGCACATTTATTTATGAAAATAAAAGAAATTAGGAGAAAAGTAAGGTGAAAGGTCACAGGTTGCATGTGAGGAAGAAATTAAAGAAAAATAATGGAAAATGAAGAAAATCGAGGCTTCATTCATGAAAATTCTTCCGTTGGTAACCTTTTATCAATTCAAGTTTGGAGCTCTATCATTACTCTCTCTCTCTAACTCACTCTTGGTCACTTAAAATTTTATTGGAGCACTCTAGTTTGGAACAAAGGAAAAGGAAAACAAGAAAATGAAAGGAAAAAGAAGCAAGGATCAAGGAAAGGAAAGCAGGACTCAATCGGCTTCAACATGAATACTTGGAGGTAACCTTTTGCATGTGCGATTTCTTAGCTAGTTTAGACGTGCATGGCTTTGCATGTTGGCGTATGGTTATCTTGATGTCAGTGGCATGGTTTTGTCAGGTTATGATAGTGGATTTCAGCCTATCCTAACCTTTTTTGTGATACCATGGTATGTTGGGATGTTACTTCAGTTTCTGAGCTTTGCAATTATCGGATGGATTTCAGAATCAAGGGTGGAGGTGGTCTCAAAGTTCATTCCCAAAGGCCTAGGAATCCCTTTATCGGTTTTGGTAGGATACACCGTAAAGCCTGAGGGAGCAATCTCGATTTAGGGCATAGTGATCTGGGTTTGGATTGTGACAAAGCGTGAGAGACAAGGAGACAGAATATTCGTCAAGGATAGTGATCAATTTTGGATGGCATTCCAAGTTCAGTTCAGTTGACATCGGAGCAACAGTTTCGGTGTGATGGCGGTTTGATGAGGGTGGAGGTGGTTTAACCTCTCAATTCCCTTGGTTGTTCTATGAGATCCTACATTCATGCTTGGAATATGACACGGGGGTGACTGGCAAAAAGAGAGATTTGGTTCAGCCATGTCTATGGTCAGGTGGTACGTGGAAGTCCCGAACCTAATCGTATTTTCCTATGATTAATAAAAGGTAAGTTCTCTTACTTTTGCATTGATTCATATGTGGATTTAATGGTTGTCATATCTTTTATATTTATATTGCTTTATGCTGGTTATAAGCATGGTTGAATGATTGGTTTATGTCATGGTTATTGAATATATTTACTTGTAACTTATAAATTGATGGATGCAAGACTTAATTGATGATGTAGTAGTTCAATGGAGAAGAAGGCGATCCTTTTGGTTATGTTTCATAAGTTGTTTGAGTCATTTATGCTTTGTCTTATATCTTAGACTTGTAGATTGCATTGATGCCAAGTTTTTGGCAGAATGTTAGTGTCGGTTGGGGATGCTTAGGCCTAGCCTTGAGGATGATTTTTGATTGATCAGCATTGTTATAATGTTTTTAATGAATATTGGAAGTTACAACAAGTTCTCGGTAGAGGTCAGGATTCTGGGCTAGAAAAGTAACTTAAATCTCGAGGTCACTGGCACAAAACTAGTAACTTTGGTCCACAGTTGCTGGCAGGTAGCACTGTGAGAGCGACTTTGGGTTTTTGGTCACTCCCTAGCCCATAGCATGAGAGTGACTATGGCCTAAGAGTTGCAGAATAGCAGTGGGACCCAAGGATAGGCTATTTGAGTGCCTGACTTGTCTCCTAAGGGTTCTATTGATCATGTTCGATGACTGTACGTGATGTTCTGTCGATTCGAGTTCCTTATGGTTACATAGGAGGTCGAATTTGATCATAGTAGCATCTCTCCTCATGTTTACCCCAGTTGGCATTGTTACTTTGGGTAGACATGGGAGGGGGTGTTACAATGGAGTAGTACAAAGGTAGCTCGCAAAGGAGCATAATGTCAACAGGACTTGAATTTGGGTGAAGATGTGTTGTACCAGCTATAACCACCATCCAAAATTTTTGCTCGCATACAAATTTCAAGCCTACCTTGGATCCTATGATTGATCGTTCTTTGGTCAGTCATTGGTAAGGTGATGATCTCAAGCCTTGCCCTTGATCTTAAGAGTTGTTCACGTTCTCATCTTTATGCAGCGTGTGTCATCTTTGGGCATAGGTATTGTTGTTTGTCATGCAAAGGGAATATTGTTTTGCTTCAAGGGAAATCTTGTGCATATGAGTTGCTTTCATTACATAGACATGTTTCACACTCACTTCACGCACTCTTGTCACGAAGGTTTGTGTGTCCAAAAGAGTATGTTTTATACATTTTGGATGGTCTATGTTGTATCACTAAGTATTGTGTGTGGTCATAGTAGAGTCCTATCATTGTTTACATCTGTTTCACTGATCTCACACTTAACCAATTTCCCGAGCAACCTATCCTCATCTAGCTTCCCGAAACTATGAACTTTGCTTCTACAACCCTTAAGCTTTTTCCCTTTCCTACTGGAACTGCGCAGCGTGCATAGACTCCAGCATCCCTTGGCATCCAAAATTGCGCAGTGGTTTCCTCTAGTGTCCTTCCCCAACCGAAACCCACAATCTTTAGAAGTTGCGCAATGTTGTCCCTTAGCTGCCCAGCCAACACTGCTTTACAGAAATGCACAAAGTAGTCAAGCAGTCAACACTGCTCTCCAGAAATGCGCAAACTAGTCACGAAACCAAAACTGCTCTCTAGAAGTAGAGCGATCAAATAACCAGCACTGCTCTCCAAAAATGTGCAGAGCAGTCAAATAGCCAGCACTGCTCTCCAGAAATGCATAGAGCAATCAGACAGCTAGCACTGCACTCCAGAAATGCGTAGAGCAGTCCAGCTACCCTGCATTCAGAAACTGCACAAAGGTGTCCTCCCAGGACCCCATCTCGTAGCATTGCCTTGCTTCTTAGAAATTGCACAGAGCAGACAGCCTAACCTTCCTCTAGAAAATTGCACATATCATCCCAGCAAAAGTCAATGATCGTTGACACTGTGTTGATCCATCTCCTAGTGACTACAGAAAAATGTGACATGTTGCATCACTCTCAAGGAGTCGAGGATAAGGAACAAGAAACAAGGTTATGTTCAGGACCTCAAGCAAACTCTATCAGATGCATGATCATCTCGAGGGTAAGTATGGTAAGTAAAGAATATCTTTTGAAGTACATCTCTTAGTGAAGCTTGAAGGACTGCTTGTCATTGTCATATCATTTTGACTTCGATAACATGCATGTTTGCAAGCACAAATTCATTTCATGTGTTTCCTCTACATGTCTTGTTTCCTTTTCGCTTGTTTGATCAGTTGCCTTCTTTGGCATGTTGATCACTATGTCATGCTTGCGAGTTTGTTCTGGAAATTTTGACGGTTTGTCTTTATGTGTATGAGTTGATTTCACTCTGTTGACGTCGATCGCACTCACACACCAAGTTGTAAACACTGTCATGCAAGTGTCGTCACGACTATTCGAAGACATATTTCAACTGTCACACTTGTCGCTCTCAACCTTCGAGTCAGTCTCACTGAGCACATGTTGTCTTGTTGGTTTGAGTTGTCTTATGGTCGAGTCATGCTAAGTGTGATCACAGTGTCATGTATGCACAAGTACACTTGCTTTCACACTTAGTCAATTTCCCTGAAAATTTGTCAACCAGAAAACCCTCCGTCAACCAGACCCAATCTCAATGAACTTGCATTGCTCCCCAGAACTACGCAGAGCTTGAGGTTGTCCTCTGGGCAACCTGCTCTACGTAATTTTGGAAATGAGCCAGACAACTGACTCCCAGAACTGCACAAAAGTTGTCCTAGAAACCGATCTAGTCTACGCTTCCCGCAAGACCTCCCATCAAGCCTCCTGTTGATCAACCAGAAGAAATGAATTGAGTTGTGACAGAGGTTTGTAATCATCTCTAAAATTGCACAAAGTTGTCCTATCATGCCCAGAGGACCCAATCAGTAACATTGCCTTGCTCTCGGAAATTGTGAGAGCAGGATACCTAGCCTTGCTCTGGAAAACTGTGTAGATCATCCCAACAACAGTCAGTGTCCACTGAAACTATACACGGATCTATCTCCTAGTGACTACAGGAAAAGGTGACATGTTGCATCACTCTCATGGAGTTAAGGATAAGGAGCAAGAAACTAGGTTATGATCGGGACCTCATGCAAACTCTGTCAAATGCATGATCATCTCGAGGGTAAGTATGGTGAGTAAAGAATCTTTTGAAGTACATCTCTTAGTGAAGCTTGAAGGATTTCTTGTCATTGGTGTATCATTCTATCTTCGATAACATGCATGTTTGCAAGCACAAATTCATTTCATGTGTTTCCTCTATGTGTTTTGCTTCCTTTTCACTTGTTTGACTAGCTGTCCTCTTTGGCATGTTGATCAGTATGCCATTCTTGCGAGTTTGTTCTAGAAATTTTGAATGTTTGTCTTTGTGTGTATGAGTTGTTTTCACTCTGTCGACATTGGTTACACTCACACACAAAGTTGTCAACACTGTCGCACAAGTGTTGTCACGGTCGTTTGAAGACATATTTCAACTGTAACACTTGTCACTCTCAACCTTCGAGTTAGTCTCACTGAGCACATGTTTCCTTGTCGTCTTCAGTTGTCTTGGGGTCGAGTCGTGCTAAGTGTGATCACATTGTCATGTATGCACGAGTACACTTGCTCTCACACTTGGTCAATTTTCATGAAAATTTGTTGACTGGACAACCCTCCGTCAAGCAGACCCGATCTCAGTGACCTTGCAATGTTGCCTGAAACTGCATAGAGCTTAATGCTGTAGTAGCCCTGATCATATTTCTTGTAGTCATAGATATCCACAGGTTATTGTACCGAGTTCCATTTCGTTTTAGAGCTTTCTTATTGCACTTGAATTAGTTTTGTGATAACTTGGTATTCAAAACATATCAATGCTTTAACTTGAATACTCCTACATTGTCCTATAATCACGGTGATATATATTCACCAAACTTATTTCTAAAATCATACGAACTCATCACCCTGAAATTCATTCGAACAGTGAACTAAGATACATCGAAGTGCATCTCTATTTTATTCGAACTACTTCGATCTACTCTTGACAATGGATTCAATCTCAGACAGTGACTTTTCTTCATTACCAAAACCTTCTTGCCATTAAGGTGATTTTTCAACTCTTTTCCACCATAGTTATGATACCATGTTGAGAAATCCAAGGAGGTGGCAAGTTAATTGATTTCTCTTATTATAACATTATTTTGAGATGGTTTATTATTATTATTATTCTTTCATTCAATTTATATTTTCATTATCATCAAGACTAATGTCAATCAAAAAATAGGAGAGGACACAACATGTAGGCACGCTGCTAAGGCAAAACCCCGCTCTAGGGGAAAACCCAGTAAAGAAGTCTTCCCTCAGTAGATTCAAAACAAAATGAGATAACCAAGACCCTCACAACCTAGACTAAAGACTTCCTCCATCAAGTCATCCTTGTTTGATCTTCTTCATTTTGTCATCCATGTCACTGTGTGAGCACTGAGTCCTTATCACTGTGATAGTATCGAATTCTTATCATTGTGATAGCAATGAAATCATCTTCATTGTGATAACATCGAGACCTTGTCACTGTGGAAGCAATGAAACCTTGTCACTGCACCTAGTCCTTGTCACTGTGGCAGCACCGAAACCTTATCACTACACCAAAACCTTGTCACTGCAAAAAAATCATCTTTGCAATTTACAGTGAAGATATCTCTTCATTATACTCTGCCCTCAACGAAATTCTATGATCCCATTCTTTGGAAAAGATCTGAACTATCTCACTGTAGTAGTACCGAAACTTTCTCTCTGAAATCCAAAATTGTCTCCACATAAGTTGAATGAAGTCATTATGCTTATATATATAGTTGTTTGCCCATTATAAATAAGACTACATGAGTCTTTTGAAGATAAGTGTCTTTAGGCTGACGTGATGATGATTTATTTGACAGTAAGAAGACTTTGATGGAGGCGTCTTTGACCAAACAAAAATTGACTTTGACAACAACTTAAAGCCTACAATGGAGGCTTGACTTAAGACAATTGACCCAATAATGAAACTCATGATTTAACAAGTCAATTCAATTAATAAAAAACGTTTTTTCTTTCTTTTGACAAGTATATTACATTTTGACTCAAGTACAATTGTGAAGACCAAACCTAGTTACATTCTTCAACAAATAACCCTAAATATGTTGGTCATTATGTGATTACCCCTAAATATGTAGGTCAATATAGCTTATAAATCCTCATCCTTGCCATCAATGACAAACTCAAACTAATGATCCATTTAAAATTAAAGCATAATCTTGGTAAACAATCAAAACAGTTTACACTTTAATAAGGTTTCCACATCCTATACCCACATAACATAATTGTATCAATTTAGAACCAGATGTTTTTCATGGAAATCATGATCCTAATCTATAGATCTAAACCTTGATTGAGTCATGCCTTATAGTCAATGTACTCCAATATATTTCTACAAAAACCAATAGATTTGATACCCTGTCGAAGAACAAGGGAAATAGAAGATCAACAATATACAAATTCTACAAAGATATGATCTCATTAATATCAATTCTATAGGCTAGCCATCAATATCAGTTCTTCACTTGAATAGTTGATTTCTTGTTATGAAGTGAACACCCTTAAAGATGTAAGTAATTACAGCTTCTAGAACCTCATATTTCCCATCAATGAAAAACTCACACTAATCATTACTATAATATTGAACCCTAATCTTGGTAAACTATCAAAACTATTTACAATTTAATAAAGTTTCCATATCTTTTACACACATAACATAATTGTGGCCATTTAAAACTACATGTTTTTCATCAAACTTGTGATCTTCATCTAGATTCTATAGATCTAAACCTTGTTTCAATGTTCAAGTCATAACCTAGATATAATATACTCCAAAAGACATGCTTATGAGACACCAAATATCAAACCAATATATTTGATACCTTATTATAGATCAAGGGAATTAGAAGATCGAGAAGATACACATTCCATAAAAATATGATGTCCAAAACACAACTTCACCCCTTCCACACAAGTAAGCATTGCTTAACATAATCTAGCTTTCATAAATTTCATCAAATAAAGCCCTCCAATCTTCATGTGAATAGTGGATTCCCCTGAAATGAAGTGAATACCCCTAGATATGTAAGCTATTATGTGCATACCCCTAAAGATGTAGGTATTATGCGAATACCCCTAAAAATATAAGTCATTATAGCTTCTAAAACCTCATCCTTCCCATTAATGAAAAACTCGTACTAATCATCCATCTACTATTAAACCGTAGTATTGGTAAACTATCAAAACACTTTACACTTTAATAAGGTTTCCAGATCTTTTACCCACATACCATAATTTTGGCCATTTGGAACCACATAATTTTCTTTAAACTCATGATCTTTATTTATAGATCTAAACCTTGATTCAGAGTTCAAGTCATAACCTAGAGTTAGTATACTCCAAAAGACTTGTGCAAAACACAACAAGTCTCAAACCAACAGATTTGATACCCTATTGGAGAATAAATGAATTAGAAGATCAAGAAGATAAACATTCCACAAAAATATGATGTCCAAAAACACCATTCCAACACTTTAACGCAAGTAACCAGTACTCACTGTAATCTAACTTTCATCCATTTTATCAAATATAGTCCCAAACTCCTCATATGAATAGTGGATCCCCCTACTATGAAGCAAATACCCTTTATGATGTAGGTCATTACATGAATACCCATAAATATGTAGTTCATTATAGCTTCTAAAACCTTGTTCTCCCCATCAATGATAAAATCATACTAATCATCTATCTACTATTAAACCATAATCTTGCCAAACAATCAAAATAATTTACACTCATATCTTATACCCACACCCCATAATTGTGGCCATATAAAACCACATGCTTTTTTGTAAAACTCGTGAACTTGATATATGGATCTAAACCTTGATTCAATGTTCAAGTCATAACCTAGAGAGAATATACTCCAAAACACTTGTATAGAAGACACCAGGTCTCAAACCAATAGATTCGATACCATGTTGGATAACAAAGAAATTAAAAGATCAAGTCCAAAAACACCATTCCAACAGTTGAGCACAAGTAAGCATTACTCAATGTAATCTAACTTCATCCATTTTATCAAATAAAGTCCTCAACTCTTCACTTGAATAATGTATCCCCCTGCTATGAAGTGAATACCCCTAAAGATGTACTTTGTAATGTGCATAACCCTAAATATGTTGGCCATTATAGCTCCTAGAATCTCATCAATGAGAAACTCATAGTAAGCATCTAGCTAATAGTAAACCATAATATTACTAAACTATCAAAACAATTTACACTTTAATGAGTTTTCCATATCTTGTACCCACATACCATACTTGTGGCCATTTAGAACCACATGTCTTTTACGAAACTCATGATTTTGACCTATAAACCTAAACCTTGGTTTAGTGTTTACATCATGACCTAGGGTCAATATACTCTAAAAGAATTGTACATAAGACACCAGGTCTCAAACCAATAGATTCAATAACCTTTTGGAGAACAAGGGAATTAGTATATCAAGAGGATACACATTCCACAAAAATATGATGTCATCAATACTAGTTCTATGACCTAACTACCAATATCAATTCTTCACTCGAATAATGGATCCCCTTGCTATGAGCTAACCATTAATATCAGTTCTTCACTTGAATAATGGATCCCCCTGCTATGAAGTAAATACCCCTAAAGATGTATGTCATTATGTGAATACCAATTAATATATAGGTCATTATAAGTTCTAAAACCTCAACCTTTCCATCAATGATAAACTCATAATCATCCATCTAATATTAAACCACAGTCTTGGTAAACTCTCAAAACAATTTACACATTAATAATGTTTCCATATCTTGTACCCACATACCATATTTCTAGCTATTAGAAGCACATGTTTTTCATGAAATTGATAATCTTGATTTAAAGATCTAAACTTCAATTCAATGTTCAAGCCATAACCTAGAGTCAATATATTCCAAATAACTTATATAGAAGACACCAAATCAAAACTATAGATTATATACCTTACTAGAGAGCAAGGGAATTAGAAGATAAACAATATGGCCATTTCACAAAAAAATAATGTCCAAAAACACCATTCCAACGCTTCAACACAAGCATTGTTAAACATATAATAGGAAACACAGAAGACCAAAAAATTCATGAAATATTCGTGTAAAAAAACATTTTTATATAATACCAAAATGTAACTTTCTACAATTGAAAAGAAATAAGGTAAATTTTGATTATCTAGGGGGTTCATTGAATTCCTTGAATTCTACCTTAACCTTTACACTAGTGGACAACCGTTATGAACCGAATTGATACTCAAATGCTCAATTAGTCTCATGATTGAATTTTCTAGTCAACTTTTGACTAATTATTTTTAAAATATGTGATAAACCAAAACACTTATTTTAGGATACATCTCACATTACCAAGACGGTAAAAAAAAATCATAAAAATGAAATTTTAATTTTTTTTTTTTGTAAGCTTGGTGGGACTACATCTTCATCATGTCCAATATATCACCCTGATCAGGGTAGGGAATAACCAATGACTTCACATCAAAGAGTGTCTTAATAGAGCACTTGATCACATCTATCCAAGACCCGTGGACGACATTATTTTAAATTATTATTATTATTACTAGTAATTATAAAATGAATTAATAAATGAGTTAAATATATACACATTTAAAAAAAAAGTAACAAGATTCTTAACCATGGACATTGACCATCACTTTAATATGGAGACTCCTGCATTGTAAATAGGTTTTGTTACAATAACATGGACCAATAAATATAAATATAAAAATAAATATAATTCTTTCAACATTATTAATAATATTAATATAAATATATAAATATATTTTTACTTCTTATAAAAATTGATAAAATGGTATATTACATATTAAAAATCCAAAAAAATAAAATTGAAAACGGATTGACTCGTGATCATAATCATATAACAAAACAATCATATAAATCTTCATAACACCCTACATAATTGTAACATGTATCTAGGAATATACCAAAAAAATAAATTCAAGGTAGAATTATATGATTTACATTTTATAGTTGTTATACAATGTACTAACAATTAAATGGTGTACATGTTTATAATACGCATTCAATAGAGACATATTATAACAACATTATGGTTAACACTATACAAGACTCATTATACTTGCCTCTTAAGATTTTTCTGCATTGGGAATGGTGATTCATCACCCCGAGGTTATTAAATACTTTTTAATGTTCTCAGTGGCCATCAATTGTACATCATTGTTGTCTCTTGATTATTCCCAAACAATTGGAAGCCTTACTGTCGTCGATATGTTGGATGTTGATCTGATGGGCGAGTTGCGTCCAAAGTGCTTGTGTAACCACCTACATTTCCCCCATTCAGTGTTCCATGGCATTCAAACAACAACACAAGGTAGAGAGCTCTACAAGGGTAAGGGTTTTTATTTTCAGGAGGGTTTGTAGTTAGTTAGTCATCCGCTACAATGCTGGTAGTTTCATTATGTCCCTACAGGTTGAGTCACATGTATGGTTAACCTACTGGGTAATTTTTGTTCCATCTGAAGTTCCTTTCGCTGCAACAAAGTTGTCACTTTTTCCTTTTGCAGGTCGTTCGGCCAAGACTTCCCTGCATGGCGCTGCTACAGGGTATATTTATACAAGTATGGCTCGCATAAATAACTGATTGGTTTTAGTTTGGCATTAGCTTTCTTCATTTCTACCCTAGCCATATTTGATGATAGTGATACCACCCTGTTCTCGCAGTTAGAGTCTTGCTCTGCACAGGTAGGCTCCTCCCTTATTATTTTGACTTTTCCGCTTGAGGGTTGTTTTCATTCATTTCATTCTAATCTTCCAAATTCCTTTTTGCAGGTAAGAAGGGGACTAAGCACGCATTTTCACAGTTTCTTTCGTCCATGGCTTTCATAATCCACAAGGTCTACGTTTATTGTTTCAGGTAGGTTCTCATACCATCTTCTGGTCTTTTGAGTCAATTTGGGGATTTCAGTTTAAGGGTCAACCAAGACACAAAGGCCATGGGTTCTGACCGTTTATCATCACAACGAGGGTTTAATTTATGTTATTGGTTGTTATGAGAAATTTTCTGGTGCCATACTTATTCTGGCAAGTAAACTCGGGGACACCGAACAGTTAATTATCTTGAACTTTGAAATTGTAGCACTCCTGCATCATAACTTATATCCCGTTTTATGTATATTGGTTCCTCGGGTTATGCTACATCTGTTAGTTTATGCAATGGAGGATTAGCCATAAACAATGAATATTCCATATTTGTATGGTTGATTTGGTTCATAGTATTTACTTTTACAGTCGATTTTGTTCAGTCCTTATACATATATATACTGGTCGACTATGTTCACAGTATTTATATTTATACCAATCGACTTTGTGCACAATCTTTATATTTAACATTTTTTGTAGTCTCAGGGAAATTTATTAATGGTATTTTGGATGTCAAGTTAAGGGTTATTGTTGCTCTGTTGTTTTGTGTCACTTAATGATTCATCACTCATCTATTCAAAATGTTGGTTTGTGGTTTTGTGATTTGGTTCAAACTTATGGTTTGTTCATTTGTAATTCTAAAATGTTTACACTTCTCGGTACAAGCAGGGTATTATATGCATACTTTATTGTTCATCGTTTTGACTTAACAAACAATATAAAGTTTAGACTTAATATATTATATAATATACAGTGTACAGTTCTTATTGTGTTCTTCTACATGCATGCAAGCTGAGATTTAATCATTTATCAACTAATTTGCATTGGCATTCACAGACCTACATTTGATACTTATACCAATTTAATATCTAAGCGATTCATTATTCACAAATCATAACACTAAAAACTAATAAATTGTTATGAAACAAGCTCACGAAAACATAGAAAAGATAGATGAACGCCTTAGAAATAAGCCTCTTCGAGGGGGAAACCACCTTTACATTACAGGATTGAACAATTCTTGGATGATACAAATGACAAGACCTCCTTTCTATATATAGGAGTCTAAGGGGTCATAATATAATCAGAGCCGACATAACAATAATAATGTAAGGGCACAATAATAACAATAGTGGGCTACTATGGGGCACAATAGTAACAATATGGGGACTACATGGGTACAAAAATATAATAAGGGGTTCATACAAATAACAATAAGGGGTTACACTAGTAGTATATGGGCCTAACATGCCCCTGTCCTTCAAAAGGTGTTGTCCTCAATGCTTGAGTAGGTCTTGATGCTTCTGTATAAAATTCTTGTCCTCCCATGTGGAATCTTCAGCAGCTAAGTTCTTCCACTTGATGAGATACTCTGAAATTGATCGATTTCGTAGCTATCGAGTTCTTGTTTCTATGACTACTCCAAGTTACAATATGATTTTTCCTTCCTCTTCAAGTTCTGGCAATATTGTTTTAATTGGGATCTTCTACAACTTTTGAATGAGTGGCCACACTTCTTCATCCTTCTTCCATTCATCCCTTACTTTGTCTATCCAATCTGGTTGGATAATAGAAATAACACACAAAACAATGCTTCCACATCCTCATCCTTTCTTGAGAGTGCATCTTCAACAAAATTTTGCTTCCCTTTTCTATATATGATGTCAAAGTCATAACCCAACATATATGTGACCCATTTTTTCTATTCATCTAAAGATAATATTTGTTCTAAAAATTCTTTAAGACTATCATGATCCATTTTTACCGTGAAGTGTCTTCCCATTAGGTAAGGTCGCCATTTCTTAAGTGCATGTAGTATTGCCAACATTTCCTTCTCACAAATAGTTTGCTTGAGATGTAGCCATAAAAATAGCCAATCACCTACATCAAAACTTGTTTCGCTGCGATGTTGATCTACCTGTTGTTTCAGTTGATTCTGCACTAAAGTGGTGCTATCCTTTAAGAGTTGGAGGACTTGTTGTTAATGTTCGATGTGATCTTTCACTACTTAAACCTTTTTCTTCTTGATATGTCCTTCTATCTTGAGAGTTTGAGGGGTGGTAATTTCTTCCAATGCTTTACAAGATATGGTTGGACTCATTTCTTGATGCTCGATGTGATCTTTCACTTCTTGAACGTTTTCCTTCTTGATATGTCCTTCTATCTTGATAGTTTGAGTGGTAATTCTAGCCATTGCATAACAAGATATGTTTGGATTCATTTCTTCATTCTTGATGTGATCTTTCACTTCTTAAACCTTTTTCTTATTGATATGTCCTTCTATCTTGAGAGTTTGAGGAGTGGTAATTCTTGCCAATGCTTTACAAGATATGGTCGGATTCATTTCTTCTTTCTCTGGGGTAGATTCCTGGTGTATATCCTCTTCTTTTGACGTTTCTTGATCATTTTCTTCCTCCTCTTCATAATCTATGTAAAATAATTTCTTCTCACCACACTTATGACCTTTAGTGCATTTGCTATCACAATTGTAGCAAAGCCCTTTTTCTCTTTTTTCTTCCAATTGTTGTGGTGTAACCCTTGTACGTTGTGGAAGGCTAGGAGAAACAACACTTCCATCTTTATAGTTGTAAGTGGTGGACTTCCTTGTTGCCATAAATTTTCTTTCCACTTTGTAACAAAGCTCTTTTGCTCTTTTTTCTTCCAATTGTTGTAGTGTGTCTCTAAAGAAGGTGTTGCTCTTTGTATCCTCATAATGTGCTATAATTTCCTCCATTAAAATTGACGACGTAGCAAGTGGTTTACGAGAACAAAGCCCTTTATACCATAAAATTTGATCTTGTTCTAAATATGAAGATGCAATACATACCTTTTGTAAATGTGGTACACCATGTAGATCAAAATATTTCTCCATCTGTAGTATCCAATTTACTAGATCCTTGACATCAAACTTCCTAATCTCGATTTTTCTTATTTTTAGGAGCTTGATCTTGAAACGGCTGTAACTCTGTACTTTTGGATCTTTAAGTTCTAAAATTTGGGTTTGTAATAGCCCTTTGAGTCCTCTTTCTAACTCTGCAAGTCTGATTGCAATTGGATTCCTGAAGAAAGATTTATTCCCAATCTCCCGCGATGACCTAACTATAGACCTTTCCAGAAGAGCGAACTTGTATTAAGTGCCACGTGTCACTGTTTTGATTTCGGATTTGAAAACTATATATAGGAAACTAGAGTCTGTCCTCTTTCTGCCACTTCTTACAAAATTTCAATCTGATACTCAGAGAGACAATTACTATTTTCCCTAGTTGACATGTTTGGAATGTAATTCGTGGGTTTACAAAAATCCTAACTTCCTCAAATTATATCTCTGAAAATATATCGAGACAAGATCTGAAATTTGGACCAAAGTTTTAGTGCGATTTTGTCTCAAATGGGTTTTCTTTTTAGCTTCTAAAACGGCACATAAAAAACATTGTAGCAAAAATGCCACGATGACATGTTTGGAGTAGCGAAACCCTAGAATCCAAATCTCTGATATCAAATATTATGAAACGAGCTCACATAAAGATAGAAAAGATAGATGAGCGCCTTAGAAATAAGCCTCTTCAAGGGGGAAACCTCCTTTACATTACACAAACGAACAATTCTTGGATGATACAAATGACAAGACCTCCTTTCTATATATAGGAGTCTAAGGGGTCATAATATAATCAGGCCGACATAACAATAATAATGTAAGGGCACAATAATAACAATAGTGGGCTTCTATGGGGCACAATAGTAATAACATGGGGACTACATGGGTACAACAATATAATAAGGGGGTTGTACTAATAACAATAAGGGTTACACTAGTAGTATAGGGGCCTAACATAAACTTTATAATCAATTATACTTATATGTTTCCTGTGGTTCAACAAATTCAACTTCTTGGAATATCTCCCCACCCAGCCTTCAGTCTGGTAGTGACATCCAGACTCTCCCCCGAGCTCTTCTCCTCCAGACAATAATTATGGAATCTATATCCAACTTGGGTATCTTGAAGCACCAAGACCAATAGTCTAGCTTCAAGTCACATACCCTTACAGATTCTTTCCAAGTCTCCCACTAGTTTATCTCACCAAGCTCAAGGAGTTTCTGGTGGCAGCATTCTGCTTCTTCTAACCAAATCTAATATTTTCCTCTCTCAAATTCTCCAACCCCCAGGCCTTCCTCGAATTCTCCTTTTGAGGGAACAGATGAGCAACCACCTTGACTGTCTTCAGGAGGTTAACAACTATTTTGAGTTTTTGAAAAATACTTTAATTTTTATTATTCATTATTTATAAATTGTTTTGGCCAACTCAACTACAATTCTCTAATGTTCTCATCAAACATATAATCACAAAATCACAACACTAAATAAAAATCAAAATAAAATATGTGATACATTAATTATTCATATAAGATGAAATGTTACAATAATCATATAACTCATTATAGAACTATAATAAATCATAGTGATACATTCCATCATTTAAAAAATTCAACATTGAAACTTAGAAGGAAAGATGTAAAAAAGATTATACAAATGTTTCTTCATTATAAATAACATTAAAAAAATGCCCGACAATGATGACATAAAAGAGGGCGATTTCATTTTGTGCAATGTGCTTGTCTCTTGTGTGTGTGTGTATATATATATATATATATATATATATATATATATATATATATATATATATATTTTAGTAAAATAATTTGACAAATCTTGACATTCAAGAAGAGACAAAAAGAGACTCAAATCAACTCGCGCCATAGTTTCTATCATTCCACGACATTAACGTTAAAGATTTTTTGTGGTCTATAAATATTTTTATTTTTACAATTATATTAAAATATAATTATTATTATTATAAATAATAGAATTAGTAAAATATATATGAATATGAATATGAGTTATAGTTTTTTTAATATATAAGTATTAGTAAATCATAGTAAAAATCTATATTATAAAATAGAATGTATCTATATAAATAAATATCTTGTTAAACAAAATTTAAATATATATTTTTTTATCTATTATATTATTATTTTTATTATTAATAATAAATAATTTAAAATGATTCTAATATCGAAGGAATCGAGAATTAGTGCACTAGACAATGGAGGCGGAAGACGGAAAATCACGCAGAGCTCTAAGACACACAGTTTGTGACCCTAATGGTAGCTCGCAGAGGAGAGCTCCACTCCCTCCTACAAAGATGTTGTGGCCAGCAGAGACAAGACCCATCTAAGTAATGTTAGAGGTATAGGGGAAGAAGACAGTAGAACTAAGGAGAAGGTGACAGATGGGGCAGAGTCAAAGGAAAAGAGCAACACAAAGGACAAGGAAGAAGAAGACAAAAACCAGAAGAGGACATTAATCAAAAGGGACCGTGTAGACCTAGAGTGAACATCACTCCAAGAGTAGTTTTAAATAATCTGGCACTGCAAGAGCATAGGGAACATATGGAAACGTACGCCATCATATGCAAATTCATGGGAGTATGGCCCACTAAAAAAGCTTTGCAAACTTGGATCAAATATTACTAGAAACCTAAGGGTAGCATCGATCTTCACCTTGGGTCAAATGGTTTCTTCACAGTGGTGTTTACAAACATTGAAGACAAGGATAGAATATTCGAAGGAGGGCCCTACTTTTTTTCAGCAACAGGCCTTTATATGCGGCCTTTGTTGATGAGCTTTGTTCTAGAGAGGGAGACTTTCACCTTAGTTCCTGTTTGGGTAAGGCTTTTTTCACTACCCATGGATTATTGGCAAAATGAATCACCATAAGGGATAAATATACTTCCTATGCAAGGATTTGTGTTGAGATGGACCTTTCAGGAGCTCTTCCGAACGAAGTTATCTTGGAAGTCTTCGATGACGAATGGCTACAAACGGTGGACTATGAGAATATTCCGTTCAGATGCCGTAAATGCCACGAACATGGACACTTGATCAGAGACTGCCCTCTCAGTAAAGGAGAAGACAAAAGTAAACTAAAAGCAAAGAAGAACACTGAAAACTTTCAGAAAGTTTCAAGCAGAGGAAAAGGAAGTAAAAAAGAACCAAAGCAACAACATAAAGAGGGACAAAAGTCCAGTCAAAATAAATTCCAAGCTCTGGTTGAGATGGAAGACATGCCAATCGAAAACCAGTCTATGGAGAAAGACCCCAAGGAGAAGGAGAAAGGGGAAAACTACACTCCATTACTAAATATTAATGATGAGGAAGAAACCATGATGAATGAAGCAGAGCTAGAAATGGACCAGGAAATGGCCCAGAGTGAAACAGATCCAAAGGATCATGAACTACATGAAATACTAGATAAGGAAAACCTAGATCTGGAAGGATTTCTACAACGGGGAACCAGGGAAGGGATAGATTCATTACCTCTAGATGAATGCAATAGAATACAACAGCTGTTTCTATGAAAAACCCTGGAAAAGGGGGCAGTTAAAGGAAGAAACAATGACGTGCAAGAATATAGAGGTGTGAAAACAATGAAAGCTAATCCAGGTTTAGCAACCAGAAGTGCAGGTAAGAAACGAGGAAGAAAGAAGCAGAAGGAGCTTTTAATGGAGTGTGGGAAGTTGATGATAGATTCAGGTAAGATGAAAGACTTGACTAGTTACTCCTTCACAAATCTTTAATTATGAAGTTTACATCTTGGAAGATAAGAGGTCTGGGTAGTAAAACAAAGAAAAGAATGCTAAGTTTTAGAATGAAACAAGATACGCCAGATATGATCTTCATTCAGGAAACGAAGAGTTCCATTCAGAAAATAAAAGAAATCCATAGCGAATGGCTTCAAAGATTTGAGTTTTTAGAAGTTAAAACAGATAACACAGCCGGGGGCATTTTCACTCTATGGAACCCTCAAAAAGTTGTATTAGATGCAGAGGCATCCAGAAACTACTTGTGAGTAGTCATTCAACTAGTAGGGGTTTCTGAAACCTTCCTAGTCACCAATGTTCATGGTCCTCAAAGATTAGAGGATAAACTCAGATTTCTAGAATCCCTCATTGATCTCAGGAACAGACAAAATGGCATCCCCTAGATCTTGGGAGGGGATTTTAATATGATAAAATATCTTTTGGAAAAGAAACGAGGAACCAGAGTGCTTAACAAAGATTCATTATCATTTCAAGCGTTCATGGAGAACTTGAAATTGGTTGACACAGACTCAGAGAATGGCCTATTTACTTGGAACAACAAGAGAGGAGGGGAAGCCCAGGTGGCCTCCAAGTTAGATAGGTTCTTGGTATCATAAGAACTTATGCTTATAAATAATGAAAGTACAACAAGAATTCTTCCCTTCAGTGGCTCGGATCACTGGCCGATACAATTTGAAATTAAGGGTTTGGATTCTCCAAGGAATAGACCCTTCATATTCGAAAACGTTTGGCTCGCCCACCCGGACTTCTTGAGTAATATCAAAGAATGGTGGATTGAGGACATACAGATCCAAGGATCAAAAATGTTTCTCCTTCATAAAAGACTAAAGCATGTTAAGAGCAAACCCAAATACTAGAATAGGAAGGATTTCGGAAACATTTTTGTGAATAAGAACTCTGTGGAAAGTAAAATTCAGGAACTTGACCAAGAGCTGATCCAAGAAGGCTTTAACTATGACATAAAGGAACAATTTGAAAAACTGCACCAAGAGTGGGAAAACCTATGTAAACAAGAGGAAATATTCTGGAGGCAAAAATCCAGAGTGCAATGGCTCAAAGAAGAAGAGCGCAATACGAACTTTTTTCATAGATCCACCATGGCCAATAGGGCATTCAACAGAATCTCCGCAATAAAGGATAAAAAGGGGGAGACTCAGAACACTCATAAGGAAATTGAAACAGTGCTTGTTCAGCATTTTCAAGACATTACACGAGAAAACAATCTAGACAAGGAGGATTCCATAAAGGAAATTACAAGATATATCCCTAAGCTGGTGTCTAGAGAGGACAATATCAACCTAAACAGACCAGTTTTTGAAGAGGAGGTTAGCGAAGTACTCAAAGATATGCAGAATGGTAAAGCACTAGGCCTAGATGGTTTTAATGTGGATTTCTTCAAAGCTTGTTGGGATATAGTAAAACTGGATATTTTAAATGTTGTGGAGGATACCAGGGTTAATAAAACTATCATGAAAGCCCTCAATACCTCCTTCATCTCTCTGATTCCCAAACAGGACTCGGCTCAAACAGCAGATAAGTATAGACGCAAACCCCTCAAACCCCTCCTCCCTAAACTAGTGTCTGAGGAGCAATCTGGTTATGTGGAGGGCCAACAAATTTTGGATAACATTATTCAAGCTCATGAGGTGGTTCACTCTCTCAAAAGCAAAAAGCAGATAGGGATGATCATGCAACTAGATATTGCTAAAGCATATGATAAGGTCAATTGGGGGTATATCAAAAAGATACTCACAGCCTTTGGGTTTGATCACAACTGGGTAAGATGGGTAATGGCTCTGGTAACTACTTCCAGCTTTTCTATCTTGGTTAGTGGCTCTCCCTTAGTTATCTTCTTTCCCTCTAAAGGCTTGAGATAGGGAGACTCGCTCTCTCCCTTTCTCTTCAACCTCATGATGGAAGGACTTGGTAGGGCTATCAAGCAGGCTAAAAACATGGGCAAAATTAAGGGTCTTCAAGTAACGGAGAATGGACAGACTCCTACTCACCAACAATTTGTAGATGATACCATGTTGCAAGTTTGATGCGGGAGCATTCAGCCCAAAGGGAAATTATAGTAAATAATAGACATAGGGGGTCATGCATTTGTGGAATTAGTTTCCCAAATTCCAAGTCAGTTTAATATTTAGGCTTTTAAATGTGATTAATTAGATATTCTCAAAATAAATAAATAAAACTAGGAGAGCTTTTAGGCATAAAAGCAATGGATGTGGATCATTAAAAGATAAGGAAGCTTTTCTATTTTAGAACAGGGAAAAGATGGGAAAAAACCTCAAGATGCTTTTTACCATATGTATGCATTGTATGTAGACTCTTAGAGCTTTTAGTTGAGTGATTCTAGATCATGCTAAGTTTTATAAATTATGTAGCCTCAAAGGCATTGAAATCAGAGAGAGAGAGAGAGAGAGAGAGAGAGAGAGAGGAGGAGTGAGGATGAAGAATGAGAGGCCATGAATAGGCCTTGAATTCTCTTGTAAATATTTTATTTCCTAATTAATTATTCTCATATTTTTGTGTGCATATGGTTGGTGTGATCTTCAGTTAGTTTTATTGTTTTAATTGAAGACCTATGGTTAGAACGCTGTATGAAATTTTGACATCAGAGATTAGGGGTATTAAAGGGCCTGAGTCGCCTTAGTATTCTTCACTGGAGGCTTTATCATTGTAATGATTGTTGCCGCCTTAATTCCATTTTATTATAGGCAGAGCAATACTCTGTTTGCACAGAGTGATTTGGGACAAAGGCTGAGATGCATGTTTATGAGCTGAGAGTTTAAAGATCCTAGTTTTGCAGGCCTACCCTGCATCAAGTGGTATCAGAGCATGGCTCTGTTTTCATTGAAGAATGTTTGTTTTGTTTTTAGTGAATGCAAGAAGGTTTTGTTGAAGAACTGAAGAAGGTTTTGTTGAAGATCTGATATGCAGCATACACAAGTGAACAAGATTGCAGAAGTGGAAAGAAGACAAGATCTTAGAGGTGAGATTATTTTTCTGATTTGAAATTTATAAATGAAGTTTATGGTTGCAGAGAATGTGGCAGTGAACCTGGCATTCAGCTGAACGCTAAATAAGGAGGACAATTGCAGTGTCCTGGAGAAGAAGAAGGTGAGTTGAAGAGATAGCCTAGAGAGAGCAGAGGAGTGCTCAAGAGGTTCCAGAGGCAGTGAACCAAGTACTTACCAAAAGACCAGATCCGAAGGGAAGGATTGGTGAGGTAAGTTGCAGCAAGAGAGATTGCTGTTGCAGAGGCTAGTAAAACTCATGGTGAGTGAGAAACTCATGTGGAAGCAGTCTGCCAGAGGCAGAGGAAGTTTTTCTAGAGGAGGAAGAGGTTCAGAGAAATGCCACAAAGATGAGATAACTGCAGGAGTTCGAGAAAGAAAGATTGCAGAAATAAAGGCACAATTACAGGTACTGGAAGAATGGCTGCAAGAGCTAGAAAAGCAGAAAGGAAAATGGATCTTTCCACTGAAGGGAAAGAGAGTGATTTGGCGACAGTTGCAGAGGAGGTTGAGGCAAATTCTGATTGCCTTGGTGAAAAGGGGACTTAGAGTTCTTGCGCCTGAAATGAAATTTGAAGATTCCACATGCAGATCTGATCTAAGGAAAGTACTGAAGAAAGCAGTCAGGACTAAAAAGTCTTGCAGTTTTAAAACTAATAAGTTGTGTATGTTTGCAGATGTAGAGGAGGTTTCCATTGATGAAACAGAGGAGAAGATTATTGATGATTTCTTGAATTATTGGGCAGATCCAGATGAGCTGGATAACGTGAACTCTTGTTTGTATAGCTGACAATTGTGATGTGATTACAGGTGTTGAGGAGGATGTGTCATCTTGTGAAACTGTTACAGCACAAGAGGAAGTTCTTATGGATGCAGAAGAAGTAGATCAGTCTGAAGCACAAATAAGGGAAGTAACAGCTGATAATTTATGTATGAATGCAGGTGATGATGATATGCTTCAGCGATGCTACAGAGAAATTGCATTGTTAGAATATTGGTTGGAGAATCCAGAGTATGACAGGGAGATTGCAGAAGAAAGAGGCCAGTGCAGTGAACAAGAGGGAAAAGTTGCAGATGAAATTACAGGTGACAAAAGAAGGAATGTTGCAGAGGGACAGGAAGATTGGGAAGCCGCAACATCCATAGTGACAGCTAGAGAAACATGTGGTGCGACATTTATGATGACAGCTGAGACAACATTTGTAGCAGCAGAAGAGGCACTGATGCCTTATATTTTTTATTCTAACAATTGTTTTGTGAGTACAGGTCTAAATGAAGATGCTGGAGAAAATCTGCTAGACAAAGAAATTAAAATGATGATGCAGAGGATGATGAAAGAATCCCGGAAGAGACCAGCACCAGTGAAACAAAAGAGAAGCAGCGAAAGGAAGACAACAGAAGATTGTGAGAGTGCAGCTAGTGGAGCAAAGCAACATAAGATATGGAGTCCTGGAGAAGAACAACAGATAGAAGCAGTGGCAAATGGAAAGTTGCAACACAAGATATGGGATCCAGGCAAGCATAGATCTGAACACATGATCAGGAGATCATGAATTTTTTCTACCTTGGGAGTCTGATGCGGGAGCATTCAGCCCAAAGGGAAATTATAGTAAATAATAGACATAGGGGGTAATGCATTTGTGGAATTAGTTTCCCAAATTCCAAGTCAGTTTACTATTTAGGCTTTTAAGTGTGATTAATTAGATATTCTCAAAATAAATAAATAAAACTAGGAGAGTTTTTATGCATAAAAGCAATGGATGTGGATCATTAAGGGATAAGGAAAGCTTTTCTATTTTAGAACAGGGAAAAAGATGGGAAAAAGCCTCAAGATGCTTTTTACCATATGTATGCATTGTATGTAGACTCTTAGAGCTTTTAGTTGAGTGATTCTAGATCATGCTAAGTTTTATAAATTATGTAGCCTCAAAGGCATTGAAATCAGAGAGAGAGAGAGAGAGAGAGAGAGAGAGAGAGAGAAGGAGTGAGGATGAAGAATGAGAGGCCATGAATAGGCCTTGAATTCTCTTGTAAATATTTTATTTCCTAATTAATTATTCTCATATTTTTGTGTGCATATGGTTGGTGTGATCTTCAGTTAGTTTTATTGTTTTAATTGAAGACCTATGGTTAGAACGTTGTATGAAATTTTGGCATCAGTGATTAGGGGTATTAAAGGGCCTGAGTCGCCTTAGTATTCTTCACTGGAGGCTTTATCATTGTAATGAATGTTGCCACCTTAATTCCATTTTATTACAGGCAGAGCAATACTCTGTTTGCACAGAGTGATTTGGGACAAAGGTTGAGATGCATGTTTATGAGCTGAGAGTTTAAAGATCCCAGTTTTGTAGGCCTACCCTGCATCAAAGTTATTCCCACAGTCAAAGAAGCGGCTACCTACAAGCAAATCCTCAATGCTTTTGCAAAGGTTTTAGGTATGGAAGTTAATCTCACAAAATCAAAAATATTCTTCTTTAATACTAACATTGCTATTCAAAGGAATATCTCAAGAATCCTTAGCTTCCAAAGGGACATCCTCCCCTCAAAATATTTGGGAGTACCTTTCGCAGACAAACCAATGCTTCAAAATATTTGGGAAACTATGCTTCTTAAGTTGCAAGATAAAGTTAAAAAGTGGACCTTCAGAGCCTTGAACTTGGCAGGCAGATTGGTTCTGACAAAGGCAGTTCTTCAATCCATCCCGATTTTCATGTTATCAGCCCTTCCAGCTCCCAAAGGAGTCTTAGAACAAATCAAAAATATTCAAAGATATTTTATGTGGGGTAAGGAGGAAACAAGGAAGAAATGGGCCCTGGTTTCCTGGGAAAAAATCTGCAAACCCAAAAGCCATGGGGGTCTAGGCTTAGATGATCAGGAGATTCTTAATAAAGTGCTAGGAGCCAAGCTTTGATGGCGATGTGTGCAAGAGCCAAGAGCCCTTTGGGCAAGGGTCTGGAAAGAAAAATATGCCAGCTCTTGGCACACTAATGATCTCATCAGAATGTCAGGAGATATAAGGGGCTCTCTGAGTTCCGTAGTTGTAGTGGAGATTCCAATGCAGTGTACCATCAGTTGTAGACTAGTCTTGAGGGTACAAGTGTTGCATGTAGTCATATGATCAATCTTGGGAATTGCACAATCAATTTGAGGAATTTCCTAAACAATAGGGGCCTAATTTCTCAAGGAATCCCATAAGAAAATGGGGGCTCAAGCAGAGGCATAAACTGACTAAGTCTGGGTTAGAGCTTCTCAGTGAGCAGAGAGATAGGTTATTCACTTGCAGGTTGTGCTAAGTTGAGCAAAGTGATTGTAATACATCTCTATTCATCAGATTAATGCAAGAAGGGATTGGAGTATTCCTAGATTACTTTCCCTAGGAAAAATATTGTGTGCATGTTTGTTATTTCTTATTGCATGTTTGTGATTCATATTCTAAATTATGAATTGAATTCCCTAGAGCAATAGAGTATATTTGTGTCTTGTGATTTTGATTAAAACTTCATGAAAAGTTGCAAATCTACACCATAATTTCTACATGGTATTGAAGCAAGATTCACATTAGAGCAAGAACTTTGAAGTCATTTCTCAGGAGAATCAATTTTGACAGTTCAGTGTAGCAGGATCTCTACAGAGTTGGGAAGATGAATTTCAACGAGCTGAGACTAGAGTATGTCTTGGAAGGCAACTCTAATTTCATTGCATGGAGGCAGTATTGGATGACAATGGATTGCTAGAATACATCAAGACAAGTGTTGCAAAACCACAGACATTCGATGCCCATGTTATCACTAAAAAATGATCACCTCGCAATTTCTAACTATGTGGATCAAAATACACCATGTGGATTTAATTTTACCATAGTAAAATCACTTTCACTATGGAAAATATTTTAGTAAACCACTTTTATTAAATTATTTTCTAATTTAAATCAAAAAATCCCTTGAGAATAATTAGATAAATAATTATTAATTTAATTTTCTTTATGAATTATTATGAAATCATTACTTAATAATTATTCATTGTCCCATTTGACTAAATCTCTTATGAATATTTAAATAAATCATTATTTATTTGAATATCCTTATTTATGTTATTAGAATAATTATTAAATCACTATTTAATAATAATTTGATTTCACACCTTTTCTTTTTTGCTTCCGGCAAAATAGTTAGTAAATCAATTTTATTTGTTAATTATTTCTAAATAAAGGAATTTAACCATTTTAAATTCATTTTCCCTCTCCAATAAATATAATAAAGTATTCCGAGTAGTTAGATCTAGATTTGGTCAATAATATTTTATTATTCTCCATTTTCGAGATTAACTCCATACTTTGCTAAATAAAGGAGGGCTTTTCACTCATTCCTCACCATGATCATTATCATCGTTAATATTATCGTCATTTTTTCTTGAGCTCCCACTTGAGTTCTTCACTTTTGCTTGGGCTTTTCCCACGATTGATAAAAAGAATCTACTTCTGAAGCATCAAGTGTATCAAAGGACCCATCCCACAAAGGGGGACTTACAGACCAATCGGTATATCTCCTTCATCAAGTGTTATCACTAAAGATTTATTTGTCTAAAATCATCTTTCCACTGGGTTATTATTCTAGATATATCATTATGTTGTTATTTATTTTGGATATGGTTTTATTTTACTGTAGGTTTTCCATTTCTGTTACAAATCTAGAACGACAACAGCCATCAACTTGTTGTTAGGGTCACTTGTCACCTAGTGCCTCAAGTGAAGTATTTTTCGTACACCTTCCAGGAGTTTTCACGCTAACAAATGGTGACTCCACTGGTTTGTTACACCTTCCAGGAATTTTCACGCTAACAAATGGTGACTCCACTGGTTTAATAACCAAGTTCTTGGGTGACTTAAGTTTTAGAAATTTCAAGGTCTCTTCAGCCATTTTTTAGCCCTCTTAATTTTATTTCCAATTTTAAACCCTATTTTGTCTTATTTTCAAATTCTCAAGGGTTTTTGGTCTTTTCTGTAGGTCACAGGTACCATGTGAGTAAGAGACGACAACATATGTCTGAAAGCTGCCGACTGAGACAAGCGAGAACAGAGCGCACTTTTTTTCCAGTTTTGTGCGCTCCCTCTATCCAGAGCACACTTTTTGCCCCAGAAACTGCGTTAACTCAAGAAACATGTCAGTACCTGCGCTTCACAGTTTTTGTGAAAATTTTTCAAATTCTTTACAGTTTGTCTTAAAGTATTGTCTTGCAGACTGGTTTGGGTTTTTCAATTCAGTTAATCGGTCTCCCTTAGGATTGATCCACTTGTTTTGTCTCTTTGAGGAAGGAAATAACCCCCTAGGGTTTAAAGTACTCCTCCACATTGATAGGAAGACATTTGTTGAGTGAGGAATCTAAGGTTTTCAGCATTTTCAGCCTCTATTTTTCAGATCTGATCCATTGGATAGGTGTTTTTTCTCCTTTTCTCACTTTAGAGTTTGGGTTTGCCTTTTTCCCCTTAGTATCCCCTTGAGCATCCTAGGTCTTAGAGCTTCATACCTATCCTTTATAACAGTTGTCATCTCTAATTTTTGTTGTTTGTCTACTCCATTTTCAGTAGCCTAGAGCCTTTAGATCTTAGTCCCTTGACATCAAATCTTTTTGGCATCTTTATGTGTCTTTGAGTAGCTTTTTTTCCCTCTCTTGCTTAGCTGCTTAATATCCCTTATGGGTAGGGTTGTGTGTGTTTTATTGACTATTTAATTTTCTGTCATTTCAGATTCATTTACAGTATTTCAAGATTTTACTTTCAGCAGCATATGGCATCATGAAACATGCTTAATTAACTCATCCACTTGACACATCTATTACACACATTCACACCTTAAGCGAATAAGAGATTGGTTAACATCGTCAAGCCAAGACATTAAACACTACACCTTAATAAATCAACACACATAGATTAAGCCCACTTGGGCATCAGGGAAAAACCATCTTTGTAGTATAGGTGTAGGGTCGATGGGATAGGCGTCTAATAAAACCCATCGGTCACTTTTCATTGAGACATAAAAGTTGTCATATTAGGGAGCTTAAAATCCTTCACCATCCCATGGTCAAATCCAAAGTGCATCAGAAACCCGATTCAGAGGGGGTTAGGCTAGGTCATCGTGCGAGTAGTTCTCCTCGGGGCTACCCAACCCATGGCAGGGAATTTTGTGTGTTGGTTGACTACCAAGAAGCTCAAGACTCGACCACCCCCGTGGGATGAAGGTAACTGTAGTGACCCATCTTAGGAAAAAACCTTATAGGACTGGCTGTGGGAAGCAGTTGGTCCTCTACCCCACCTTTCTCTAGACATCTCTTCTTGCAAGGATGAGATTCTGTCAAGTAAGAAGTTCTTTGAAAGGCCATCTGAAACTGTAGATTTAGGATTGCTTGAGGATTCAAATCACTTGTAAGCTAGAGGTCTTTTTTATTTGATAGGACATGTTTTCTTGCATTTAGAGTAACATCATTAAAATAGTTAGTTTACACTTGGTACCATTGCACTAGGTGTTTTCTTATTGTTTGTTGCTCTTTTCTTCCTATCATCATCACTTATTCTAGACATCATAGCACCTCCATGGCATTTGTGGCCTCGAATTCGAGGGCTTCACCCTCATTTCCTGTTAGGCCATATCACTCCTCCCCACCAGGAGTGAGTTCATCCTCCCAGTGCTCCATCGAGTCATCATTCTAATTTTGTTTCAGATTTTGTTGATTCATCCTTTGATTCGCTCCCCCACATCCTCATACTGTCATCATGCCAGCACCAATGCAAGTTCAAGAACCCAGGGTGGTAAACCTAGTGCCAACGAAGGTAACCCCATTAGCAGAACCTCAATTGGTGTGATCACTTCGACTCCCTTACTTCCTTTTGTTGTTGTTTTAAGTCTCCCATATTTTAACCATCTTATCAATGATCCTCTTCTCCATGATCCCACATGGCCAGCAATGCCTACAAAACTCCCCTCAGACATCCCAAAGTTTGAGGGTAATCCTGGAGATGACCCAACGAATCATGTTTGCTCCTTTCATATGTGGTGTTCATCCAATCCTATTACTGACAACTCCATTTGTCTTTGGTTGTTCCAACACAAGCTCACTAGAGCTATTGCGAAGTGGTATGTAGACCAGCCCAGGGCAGCCCATTCCACATTAAAGATGTTGCCACAGCCTTTCTTTTATATCTCCAATTACCTCTCTGTTCTGATGTCAGTAGTGAACTTTTGACTTCATTCCATCAAACTTCTGCCGCTCGCCTTTCCGACCATGTTCAGCAATGATGTAGAAGGAGGAGCGTCTGTCGAGCTCCTAACTTCGAAGACCATCTAAATGGATTGGTTTCTTAAATCGTTGTTGGCCCAATGCAAAAGATGTCGCTTCTCATTTTCCTCAATCTGAGGAAGAAGCTCTCTAAATAGCTTTCAAATTTGACTTGATTTATGCCTAGTCAGGTTACATTTACACTGTCATCCCCAGTCTGTCTTGGCCTGGTGTTGTTAATGCGTCGAGGGCTTCTCATGCCACAGATGGCATTGTTGGAACTCTTTCACACCCTCAACCATATGCTCCTCTACAGATGAGTTATGGTCAGCCTCTGGAAGGGACCAGTCCCATGTACAATTATACCTCCCCCAATCCTTATCAGGGCACTCCTTATCCAGGACCTAGCACACCATATGCATATCCCTACCTGCATCAATCAATGCCGAGGCCAACTGTTGCACCGCCTACTTATGCCAATGTTTCCCATCTCCATATTATCTATATGCATATCTTAGCATTCCATCTCCTTTGGCACCAATGCCTCAGCCCCCCATGCCTGCACTCCCCTTTGCCACAGCAAGAGCCTCCTCCACAAGGACAAGTGTACGCTTAGTAGAGTGGTCCCAATCCCTCAAATCCCAAGAAAAAGAATAAGGGAAAGGGAAATAGGAACCAACAGCAACAAGATAATCAAGGCATCCAAGGTGCTCAACCCAATGCCCCTCAGGGTCCTCGACCTAACACTGCAACCCAGCAACAAGGCAATCAGACCAAGCAGAACAAGGGTCTTCGTACGAATAAACCTTATGCTTGTTGTGGAGTCTATGGTCATTATACTCATGAATGCCCCCAGTTACCTCTGATGCACCAAGTATGGGAAACTCAAGCAGCTTCCCGAGGATTGCAACCTTCAGCTTCTCCTTCCCCTCCTACTTCATCTCAACCCGATGTGCTTACCAACCCTTTTCCTCACTAAGGGTATGTAGTTGCCCAAACTCCACAAGATCAGGCTACTCATCCAGCCCCTCCATCTAGTCATCTCGTTTATCAGATTCTCATGATGAACCCTGATGAGGTAAACATCGAACAAGTCAACCTCTAGACTCGATTGCGTAAGTATGACAAGCCACCTACTAAGTCTATGACTGAGTCCCAACCCAAAGTGTCTACCAAGCCTCTATCAATACCTAATGGTACCTTACAGATCCCTCAATCTAATATTGAGGTCATACCCAAGATCCCCAAAGGTTTTTTATCTCCAAATGTTGCTTCTGCTAAAGCCACCCATACATATAGCATAGTAGATAACCTAGCACAGTCTCCTGCTACCATGTCAATGCTGGAAGTCCTCCAAACATGCCCATCACAAAGAAAATCTCTACTATCTGCTCTAGGCATTGTAGATCCTCAAGACGGTCAGATGATTGTCTTCCATGTTGACAGGTCGGATAAAGCTCCTTTGCCTTCATCTATTGCTTTCCAAATTCCAGTCTCCATTTGAAACGCCACAGTCCAGTGATGTATCACTGACGAAGGCACATCCACCTATGTGATGGCTGCTAGTGTTTGGAAACAACTTGGTTCTCCTGGCATATCTTCATCCACCATCACTTTGGGTGCATGGGATGGTCATCCTTCACAGACCCTTGGCTTATATCTCAACTGCCCAGTCAAATTTGGTAGCAAGACTATCTGTATTGACATCAAAGTCATCGATGCTCCCCTTGACCATAACATCCTTTGGGGTCGTAGTTATACTTATGCCATGTCAGTTGTCGCATCTGCAGTTCACCCTAAGATGTGCTTTCCCCATAATGGAAGGATCGTCACTGTCAATCAGTTAACATATTACGATCCAAAATCCCATACTTCAACACTGACCAACATCTCATCCATGGCTGACAATAAGATTGTCTTGTCTATTTCTCTAGAAACCTATAAAGATTCCTCATTTCCTGGTGCTTACTATGGCCCATCGCCTACTCCTTCTGACCCTAGCTCATTGACTATTTGCATGCTCCAAGCATCACGGGCCACCCACAACTAGGTCACTATGTCTACACAACAGTCTGCACCTTCACAACCTGTTGTGCCTAACTCAACCACACCTAATGGTACAACTCCTGAAGGACCACCTCCTTTTGTTGGTGTCTCTCCTAATCCTTTTTCACCTAGTTTCATTCCCACAACCCTTAACCGTGCGGGAATCATTCCTCTAGGTCATTACCCTTTTGGTTAGATATCGTTCTTATTTCCATCTCCCGAATTTTATTCTACACCAGTCATGGCTACATTAAGGCTACCTAATATCACCCTCGAAATCCCAGTATAGTGCATTGATCCCCCTGTAAACACTCCACCTCATAAGTTGAAACCTTACACCGCTTTAACACTAGTCCAGCCAGTTGTACCTACCCCTGCCTTTTCTTCAGTTCCATAGCAACCTCAGCATGAGCTTACTCCTACTGTGAAAGCATCTGGTGAGGGGCCAAAGCCTGAAAGAAGGGATCTCAAGACAAGGCTCCCCCAACAACTCTAGCTACCCCTAAGCCCCCTAAGCCTCTTCCTCTTTGTACTTTATGTGATGTTGTCAGTCATGCTACCAATAATTGTCTTGAACTCCCTCACATTAAAGAGGTTGCCATTGATACCTTTCCTGATCTTAACATCCTCGAGGTCCAAGTAACCTTGCGTGAATTGGTTAAGAGAATCTGCTCGTTATGCACAAACCACCCTTGCACTTTGTGCTATAACTATGACCATTGTTCCCACCATTGTCCCCGCCTTGACGATTTTTGTGACACACTTAAGCACTTCGCAAAATAGAGGTTGCTCGTACTAAGTACCCTTCTCCTTTACCTACGGAGTTTGGTCCCACCACTACTCCAGAACACCAACCACCCATCGTGATCCCTCCTCTTGATATCGAGATGACAGATAGTTATGCTCCCATCCTCTACCTATCATCATTCATGATATCGCTCCCTGAGAACTCCCTAGATATCTCCTCTCGTGATTCTATTGAACCTCCTTCAGGGGACACATCGATCTCAACATCGATATATGTTCCCTCTACTGGTGATATGTCTCCCAGTCGTGGCGATGCGTATGTGAACCTTTTTTCTCATGTAGATGCTTTAGGTAACTCTTCCTCGTCATGTGATCTTTCTTCCTTCAGTCTGTCCATATTTCACTCTGATGAAGACATCATGGAAGCCATGATCACCCTCGACTACCCTTGGAATGATATGCACTAACTTGCGTACTTCCTCCCATAGCAGACCCATGACCAATATGTTGTGGAATCCAAATATTTCATCCATAGTAAAGTCGATTGGTTCAACCACCCCTTACTTCGAACCCATGAATTTGAACCACATCCACCTTGTGGCCATTACATTACCACTCAATGTTTGGGTAAGGGGGGCATCCACTTTTGAGAGTCCAGGAGAAGCAATTCTCCTAAACCCTCCTAGTGCATCTGCCATTGTCGACTCTAGTACCATTATTCTTCCTCATTTAGAAGAACCACTAGAGTCTCATATCACTTCAGATCACTCTTGGGATGATCCATTTAATCATTCCTCCATCTTACATCAATAACCCAGTCCCTTAGACATTGTTCTTGTTCAATCATCATGTTTTCTAGGTGAGCATCAATTCATTATATCTAAAGCCACACTTCGGTATAGTGACACCATGTATGTTAACCCAACAATTCAGTGCATTTGATTCATATATGCAGTACCAAACGAGATTGGTAATCCACCATTTCCTTTCTCTAACTATATATATCCATTCTTCCCATAAGAAGATAACCATAAACAAATGGTGAACCACATCATCAAAATGTGTTTAGAGTCCACTACTCCAAATACCTCTGGTATGCCCGTAGCATACTCCATCTATCCCTAATGGGGGGCACATATGCCCCTACATTTCCTCATCATCTTTTGGACAATCTCGTACCATTTGGGTTGAGATGCTTGAATCCCTTATTCGAGCACTTGGAACACAATGGCACTCCTCAAACTCTTGCTAGGCGGTATCATTCCCACCTTCGCATACCAGATCAACCCCCTTCATCACATATGCTTGGGGGCAATATCCCATACTTGGGGACATGATGACCCCCCCTAGCCACATTCTCATCTAATTAACATAAGCCTCAGCCTATGCCCCATTGATCTAGGTATGGTTGATTATCCCTTCGTTCCTTGGATAGTTCATTCTATCGGCCTCTCCAGCGAGCCATATACACATTGCATATCATAGATGTTTGATACCACAGTTTCGAAAATTCTACTCTATGTCATACCACATTTACCATATGGTCCCCATGACAAACTTGATGGGCAGGGATGATCCTAGAGCTTCTCTAGTAGTTCATTCTTATGTCCCTTTATTCCCTTGATTCTTCATTAGGGACTATTCTTCCAAGAAGCATTAAGGCCATCCTTAGACAAGTAAGGTCATCTACCTGAAAGTCGCAGATATTGATTTTGATGGTCAGTTTGTTTGCTACGATCTCCACAAGATTTAGGGCCTTCTCCTCCTCTCCAAATTCTCCACAACTCACTATGAAAATGAATTGGATTCAGAGACAAGAAGCCCTTTTATAGGAAAACCCTAGTTTTTTTCGTCGCCCACTGCAACCAAACCATAGCTTCATTTGATAAACCATCAACACTATTGGAAAGCTCTCATCGAGTTATATAATGGGTCTCTCTTGGTTTTTGGTAATTTGACACTTCACCCAGAAACCATTTTTTCCATAAAGTTTCATTTTGTCGCCCTTTAAAATTGAATCTCTTCATTTGAGCTAATAGTTCTCTGATACCACTTTACCTTTACATAGGTTGAATCTCGTGTCGATTTTCGTCGTGAGTAACCATCATTTACTCATGTTTTTATGGTCCCCATCAGACCTTCCCCATGTGGCAGCATCATCGAGTCACCCTTGTTCAGAGCATCTGAAATGTGTCACCCTTGTTCTTATGGAGTTCGTTCTGAGTCCACATTGTGTCCCGTTATAGTGTTTCATTCGTTATCATGTAACATTTCTTTCAGTTTACTCATATTTGGCCTCTAGTCCTTCTATTCTGTCTTCGTTGAACCCCCGTTTGAGTCATTGACCATCCCCTCTGAATTCAATTCAATTGTTGCTAGGTCAACCATTTTTATTATGCTCTGATAAGGGAATTCATTAATCTACCATCCATCATCTTTCCTTCCATCATCATCTTTGGTGTCGGTCCATTAGTCACTCTGTTATGTTCTCGCATGCCTTTGTTGAGGATTCCTCATTACCTCAACTATGGCGTGATCTCTTCTGTCAACCCCAGCACATTTATTCCAAAAGAGCAGTCTAAAGGGCAGTGTACCTTGGTTCCAACTTCCATCTTTTCTCGGTGCCTCGGATCAAGCAAAGGGACTCATTATTTCCCTTTGACTTGGTTATTTCTCATGTTCTTGACATCAACTCCTTATCGCACAATTGAGATTCGTACGCTTGACAATTTAGTGATCTAGACAATTGTCCCAGTGATTCCCCGGTGTGTATGAGATATTTCAGACCTCATGAGGGGGTGGCCCTTCAGGTAGCCCCTCGCATGCCTAAATGACCACAGGTGTTGTGTGGCCTTTGATGCAGTTCCATAGATTTGATAGGTTTGGCTTTCGCTGCTTGTAGGGCTCATAACATGCATGTCTCCTCCAGATGATCCATTCAGAGCCCTTTCCTATTCAGCAGGGCTTCCTTTGTTGTGATCCCCCCTCCCCATGTCAGTTAAAGGGGCATTGTATCTCATGTACTTAGATATTATTGTATTCAGTCCTGACCTATGTTTTTTCTAGGCGCATTATGTATATGCGATCCATTGTATTATCTTCTGGCCCATTGATGCTAGTGTATCATGTATCATGTACTTTATAACTCAGTCCCACGTTGTTGGGCTCACCATTATTCTTTGTACTCAATTATCTCGGTCGGTATGGGTATGCCTCCCCCACCTCATTTGAGATCATGTACTACCACATAAAAGGAGACTTCTATCAATATTGCAGGTCTCACCTCTGTTATTTGTGCATCCTTGACTTGCTTCAGATCTCTCTCTCTTTGGCTCCCCTTTTGGTGTCTTTTGGAAGTGTAATCTACAATGTGTTTCAGTCATACGAATGACTCCTAACACTCATACATACAGGGGCAATTTGTTATCACCAAAAAATGATCACCTATTCATTTCTAACTAGGTGGATCGAAATACACCATGTGGATTTAATTTTACCATAGTAAAATCACTTTCACTGTGGAAAATACTTTAGTAAACCACTTTTATTAAATTACTTTCTGATTTAAATAAAAAAAACCCCGTGAGAATAATTCGATAAATCATTATTTATTTAATTTTCTCTAGGAATTATTCTTAAATCATTATTTAATAATTATTCCTTATCCCATTTGACTAAATCTCTTACGAATATTTAAATAAATCATTATTTATTTGAATTTCCTTATTTCTGTAATTAGAATAATTACTAAATCACTATTTAATAATTATTTTGATTTCACACCTTTCTTGTTTCTCGCAAAATAGTTAATAAATCATTTTATTTGTTAATTATTTTTAAATAAAGGAAATTAACCATTTTAAATTCATTTTCCCACTCCAATAAATATAATAAAGTATTCCAAGAAGTTAAATCTAAATTTGGTCAATAATATTTTATTATTCTCCATTTTTTAGATTAACTCCATACTTTGCTATATAAAGGAGGGATTTTCATTCATTCCTCACCATGATCATTACCATCGTTAATATTATCATAAATTTTTCTTGAGCTCCCACTTGAGTGCTTCACTTTTGTTTGGGATTTTCACACCTTTGATAGAGAGAATCTATTTCTGAAGCGTCAAGGATATCAAAGGACCCATCCCATAGAGGGGGACATACAGATCAATCTGTAGACCTCCTTCATCAGGTGTTATCAATAAAGATTTATCTGTTTAAAATCGTCTTTACATTAGGTTGTTATTTCGGGGATATATCATTCTGTTGCTATTTATTTTGGATCTAGTTTTAATTTATTGTAGATTTTCCATTTGTGTTGCAGATCTAGAATGAAAGGAGCCATCAACCTATTTTTAGGGTTGCTTGTCACTTAGTGACTTACGTGAAATATTTTTGGTACACCTTCTAGGAATTTTCATGCTAACAACCTAGAACCTTACTCGGTGGAAGAAAGATGTAGCCAAGGTGAGGAGAATAATATTGGAGGGAGTATGAGACCAAATTATCACAAATCTCCATGTCAAAGAAACTCCTTATGCAACGTGGTAGGCACTTACAGATATGTTCCAGAATAGTAGCGACCATAGAAAATTGGCACTCATGTATAAAATTAAAAATATCAAGATCTAGAAGAATGACACTATTCAACAGTATCTGAGTAGATTCACACAAGTTCATGATGAGCTTGCAGGAATTGGTGTTACTGTTTTGGATAATGACATGGTAAGCCTAGCCCTTTTAGGCCTTTCCGAGAACTAGCATAACTACCAAGATTCAGTGAACCTGAGGGAGAAATTACCGTATTGGGAACGCTTATGGTCTGATTTAGTACAGGAGGAAATAAGGTGGAATACTAGAGACAGGACATCATCTAAGGGCGAGGATGAAGAAAAATTTGCATTGGGTGGAATGGGAAAGAATGGAAAAGAGAAGAAATCTCAAACCAAACCAAAATTCATCCAAGGGGCCAAGAAGAAAGATTTATCCAAAATTAAATGCTTCAGTTGTCATGAATTTGGGCATTATGCCATGAACTATCCACACAAAGAGTCAAGCAAGAAGACCTCAGGAGGAGCAACAGGTGAAGCTTTGGCTTCACAGTTTGAGCTTGACTTCACCCTATTCGCATGCATAGCCAACACAATGATGGGGAGCATATGGTATTTTGACTCAAGTACATTGTTCCACATGACAAGGCATAGAGACTTTTTTAGTGACATAGTTGAGAAATATCTCCTTATGCACATCGATATGGGGGATAGGGGAAGGTACAACGTGATCAGGATTGGTACAATTACCTTTCAGAGGGAGTCGGGCTCCCCTCTCAGACTCAAGGATGTCATGTTTGTTTCAGGCTTAAAGAAGAATCTGATCTCTATTGCAGTTTTGGAAGATCGTGGTTATGATGTGATCTTCAGCAAAGGGAAAGCATTCCTAAGACACATAGCCATGTGACAAGTGAAGCAAATCGGGGTTCATGTAAAGAATTTGTATAAACTAGATGTGGAAGATTGTGTTGCACTAAACAATAAGGCTGATAAAGTGCAGAGTCGCAATGTTGATCAGCTTTGGCACTGAAGACTTGGCCATTTGCATCATGGCGCCTTGAAGATTATGCAGCAAATAACCATTGGCCTCCCTAAAGGAGCATTTGAGCAGCAGAATATATGCAAAGGATATACCTTGGGGAGTACACAAAATCCACATTCCATGATCGGGCCAACAAAGCACATGCAGCCTTGGAAGTGATCCACTCTGAATGTTTGTAGACCTTTCTCGACAACCTCCACTATCGAACACAAATATTTTCTCATTTTTAATGATGACTTCTTAAGGAAGTGTTGGATCTTCTTCATGTGGAAGAAAGATGAGACATTCTCCAAGTTCGTAGAATTCAAGGCACTGGTTGAGAAAGAAACTAGTAACAAGGTGACGCCTCTCCGGAGCAATAATGGAGGTGAGTATGTTTTGAATGAATTCAAGAATTTATGTGTGAAAGAAGGCATTCAAAGAGATTTGACATCACCCACAACCCACATCAGAATGGGGTAGCTGAGAGAAAGAACCATAGAATTGTGGGAGCTATAAGATTTATTGTGCATGGTCGAGGCCTATCTCTGCATTTGTAGGTTGAGGCATGCAACACAACATTCTATTTGCAGAATCAAAGTCCTCATTGGAATATTGGTATTATTACACCCGACGAGACCTTCTTGGGGAGAAAGTTGGATTTGTCGCACTTCAGGATTTTTGAAGCCTTTGTTTACTTCCATGTCTCCAAAGAATCAGGGAAGAAGCTTGAGCTGACAACAGTGTTGGGGGTATTTGTGGGTTACAAAAATACTCCTCACAATTACTGTGTGATTACCTTCCCTCAAAATGACAGTTGTGCGAAGGGATGTAAAGTTTGATGAAAAAGTCATGTCGTGCTCTCTTGAGAGAGAGCTTCAGATCCCACCAAAAGAGGAGCTTTTAGTTCCAAACGAGGAGCCTCAAGGACTTGTGGAGAAACCACAAATTGAGGATAAAAGAGTGGAGACATCCACTCAAGAAGAACCATTCAGAGAAGGCAAAAGAAGAATTAGGGAAGATGACAGAATTGTGCAGGATATGAGGGAGAATGTGGGAGCTCCTTCAAATTTGCACAGGCAGAGAAGGTCACTTGAACGCTACATTGCCTACATGGCTCTAATGACTAAGCTTGTAAAGATTGAGTCATCCTCTTTCGAGAAAGCAATATAGAAACCTATATGAGTTGATGCAATGGTGGAAGAATGCAAATCCATTGTAAAGAAAAATGTTTGGGAAGTGGTCCCAAGGCTAGTAGATAAATTAGTTCTGGGTTCAAGATGGATCTTTAAGGTTAAGCATGTAGCATACAAAAGCGTAGAGAGGTATAAGGCTAGATTTGGATACTCTCAAGTTGAGGGAATTGACTATGAGGAGACCTTTGCTCTTGTAGCAAGGTACTCATCCATTAGATCAATTCTTGCACTAGCTACACAGATGGGGTGGAAGATCCACCAGATGGATGTAAAAATAGCATTTCTTGATGGTGTTATTGAGGAGGTGTACATCGATCAAATGGAAGGTTTTGAGACATTTGATTGAGAGTCTCATGTGTGCAGATTCAACCGAGAGTTGTACGAACTCAAACAAGAACATTGTGCTTGTTACACCAAGATCGACAGTTATCTCACCAGTTTGGGCTTCACCAAAAGTGAAGTAGATGAAAACCTTTATCACATATTGGTAGAAGGTAAATTGCTTGTTATTGTCTTATATGTTGATGATTTTATTTTCACTGGTGATGAGCAGTTGATTAGATCTTACAAGGAGGACCTTACAATGAATTTGAAATGAATGACATGGGTCTCATGCACTACTTCCTCGGGTTGGAGTATGGCAAGGCGATGGGAAACTATTTGTGTCTCAAGCCAAGTATGAAAATGAGATACTACAAATGTTCTACATGGAGAGTTGCAAACCCATGGAGACGCCTCTATCGACCAACTAGAGTAAGGAGGATGCCACTTTAGGTGATGAAGTGCATGCTACCATTTATCGATAGCTAGTGGGTTCACTAATGTATCTTGTGAACACATGACTAGATATGTGCTATGAAATTAACCAACTGAGCCAAGCTAAGGTTAGGCCAACCAAATTATTTTGGAAGGTAGATAAGCATGTTTTACGGTACCTTAGAAGCACTACCTAGTTTGGACTATGGTACAGACGGATAAAGAGAGTGAAGTTGTGTGGCTTCACAGATTGGGTAGGGAATCCATTTGACCGAAAAAAGTAAATTAAGTGGAATTTTCAGTGTTATGTCTGCAACGGTTTCCTGGTATGACAGGAAAGAAATATCTATGGTGCTTAGCTCGACAAACGAAAAATGTGTGGTTTCAAGTCAAGCAGCATGTGAGGCGATCTGGATGAGAAAGATACTTGTGGGATCGTTTGGTCAGATGATAGATCCAACTATGATCTATTGTGATAAGCAGAGTTTCATCAAGTTCTCTATCCTATATTTCATGATCAATCCAAGAATATAGACATCTGGTATCACCATTTATGGGACTGTGTGTAGAGGCAGATAATGTTTCTACAATACATTCTGACATAGGAACAAGATGTTGACATTTTGACAAAGGCTTTATCAATAGGGAAGTTCGATTTACATAGGTTCAGGATAGGAGTTGTTGATAATCCCTTTCTTGCTAAGAGGGAGTGTTGAAAATGCAGCGAAAAAGTCACAATTTGATTTTGTCTTGGTCAAATTGAGAAAAAATTGAATTTCCACATCAACAAACAACTTAGGTGTAGTTAACTTGTGTGACATGACTTGTGTCACCCAGTTTACTCAGTAAATTTGAGTTAGAGGGCTTGGAGTTTAGTTAAGCATGTGTGATTGATAATTTGTAGCAATCAAGGTCAGTTAATTGAAGTTGTTTTCAGTTAAACTAGTTCCATCTATTGGAGGAACTAGTGCAAGGCTAGTAGTGCAGTGAAACTTCAGTCTAACTCAGTGATCATCTAGTTAACTGATAAATCAACCCAAAATAGATAGTGCATGCAGAGAATTTGAGTTCCCCAGTAGTGGTGGAGATTCCAAGGCAGTGTAACATCAGTTGTAGGCTAGTCTTAAGTGTACAAGTGTTGCATACAATCAGATGATCAACCTTGGGAATTGTGCAATCAATTTGAGGAATTTTTTAAATAATAGGGGCCTAATTTCTCGAGTAATTGCACAAAGAAATATGAGCTCAAGTAGAGGCAGAAATTGACTAAGTCTAGGTCAGAGCTTCTCAGTGAGCAGACATGGGTTATTCACTTGCAGGTTATGCTTAGTTGAGCAAAGCAATTGTAATACATCTCTATTCATCATATTAATGCAAGCAAACATTGGGGTTTTTAACAAATTCTTTTCCCTGGAAAAAATATTGTGTGCATGTGTGTTATTTCTCATTGCATGTTTGTGATTGATGTTCTAAACTGTGAATTGAATTCCGCAGAGCAGTAGAGTAGGTTTGTGTCTTGTGATTTTGATTAAAACTTCACGAAAATTTGCAAATCTACACCATAATTTCTGCAGAAATAGATTAATAGCCTTAATTTACAATGTAACTCATACAAAAATAATTTGATCAAATCTATAAAATTGAAAATAATTGCCACAAAACATTTCAATAAAATATGTATAGCAACAATTACAATAAGATGTCAAATTTTATTCAATGAAAAAACACAAGAGATTCATCATCCCATAAAATGAAAATATGCTAGTAAAACTTATTAAGCAAGATACATTGATATGTAACCTCAGTTGGAGATGTAAAGTTGCATGTATTCCATTCAAAACATAAATGAAATATATGTAACTTTAAATTTTCAAAAGAGTTGAGATATTTATCATCAATGGATATTTTAGCATTTTACATTTTTCTAAGGATTTCAACACAAATTTTCCAATAAACAATGCCTACTTTAATCTTCCACATAGACATTTTCGACGTAAAATGATTATGTTCATATAACTAAATTATTGATACATAATTTCTCCAATAAGAAAAGTTAATGACTTCTTTAATCAGCAACACATATATTTTATATTAAAAAAAAAAATCTGGAAAGTAAGGTTTTTAATATTACTATTATGGAAATATACATAATAAAAGTTTTGCTAGTATTGGTTTGCACCTAGGGAAACTAGAATAGTAGCACAGATTCAAAATTTCCCAATTAAGAATGCCATGGATAATCAAATTATCTTTGAAAACATAAATTAACAGAATATATAAACAACTAAGCATAAACATAAATATTTCAACTCCTTGAGTTATGCTCTTCTTTAACAAGCTTGCTTGATCACATTTCAGGATGGGGATCCACCTAAAAGGTGGCTATCGTTCATTTTCATCATCAAAGGAGGAATTACCATACCTTCCCAAAGGTTTTGCTAGCCTTGTTATTTTCCTTATAAGCGTGTCTACCTTCACTATTTCAGCGATACAAATTATCATATCCTATTGTGTGTTAGCTCTATTAGGGAGCACCTTGTGGATTACAATTTTCATGTGCCAAAATATATTAACTATCAGCATATGGGATGAGGCATAAGCATTGGTTGAGCTACCTACATCAAGGATCAAATCCCTAGTCTCTCTTTCCACATGTATGTCAAGTATAAATCTTCTACTCTGTCTAACTTGGTCTTCAACTTCAAAAAGGGCTCGTTGTACTAGTTCAGGGATGATATTCCTATATCTATCCACCATAGCACAAGTAGCTAACTATGCACAAGTTTGACCATAGAGATGGAGGTGAGTTAGGGGTAAGGAGGACCACGGAACCTGTCCGCATAGTGCATGCTGAGAGACATGTAGCCATCTTATTAGACTCAACAGTAAACACCATCCTAGGATAGGAAACACTAATGAGGGGCAATGGATTATGATTCATACAGTGGGAAAAGACCAATGAAGAGAAGGATGGGGCAAGCATAGCTTACAAAAGAAAAACACCAAATGATATCTCTGTAGGGAAATAAAAACTCAATGAGTGAGTCCCGACAAACAAGAATGACTAAAATCCCTCAATTGAGGCCAAGCTAAAACATATTCAACATTTAAATTCAAGGGCTAACTATGATTTCCAAACTATGAAAACCCACAAGGATTAACAGGCCCTGAGTGGACATATAAAAATAGAGTACTACATAGGCAAAATTTTCTGCTAACACTAATTTTAACACAATTATAGCTATAGAGATGTTGAGAATGAAGACAAAAGATATTGGAAACCCGCAACACCTCCCTTGTTGTTACAATGCTCATTCTAAACTAGCCAACTTCAAACTGAGGATATGCGTCAACCCTACATGCAAGGCTAAATCCATTCCCTAGCATATGTTGTTTCTCATTTTTCCTTGGATTTCCAATCCTAAGAATAGTAAGCTCATAGATAGAAGAAAAAAAAAAAAAACTTCCAACAATTTAGCATAAGGAGAGAGCACGTCACTATTATATAACTTATCAATAATCCTTCCCCAACTAGTGCCATCATACTCCATTTTCTAACTTGGTTCATACATATTTGACTTTTGCATGCACCTTTGATCTAAGCTTGAGGTGGGGTGTCATTCCCCAAACTCACACTTATCCAAAACTCTCTCTACCATCCACTCTCACACTCCTTCCAAATCTTTCCTAGATTGGAGTCATAAAACCTCCCACGCAAGGTTACACTTGGTGGTGGCCTACCTCCCATCATTAATTCTTTTAGGTCACTCAATGGAGTTTATCAAAGTATATAAAAAGTATACTTTATGTCTTATTGAAATTATAATTAAATTTATTTAAAATATTTATCAAAAATCACATAATGATAAAAAAATATAGTATTTTTATTAAAATATAAATAAATAACTAAAAATAAATAAAAACTATTTTACAAAATTACCCATCTTTCTTTTATCCATGTTTCAATTTTCATTATAAAAATTGCGTTGTAGAAATGAATGGCCTCTGCTAAAAATCCGTGTACATAATGCGTTTGAAGACATTTTGATTTGTGTTAGCGTTAATAAGAACAAATTCAAACTGTAAAAGTGAAAAATTAAGATTTTACTATTCATTTATTTTTGAAGTACAGGGTATTTAGTATTAAACCGGAAAAACCAATAATTTCAAGGAGTTGTCAAAGGATAAAAGCTACTCTTTCCCGACTGGCCAGATTTATCACTATCCAGATCATTTTTTAACTATACAAACGATATATACAAAGAATAGATAGAGTTGTTGTTTTACTACACGAGTTTATAGAACTGATCGCTCTTCTTCAAAAATAAACAATATCACCTCAAACAAATCAGGAAAACACTGGAATGAAAGAATATTTCCACTTACTTTTGCTTCGGCGTATATCTGTATTGATGCTTATTGATTTGGAAGAATTCTTCATCATCCACTGTAAATGATCAAAAGGTTTACAGGAAGTAAGTTATCCTGCAAAATAATATTATAAGGATGGTCGGAAAATGTGAATGTCCAGAAACCCTCATTCCCCCCGGTACCACAAAAAAAGTATGGTACAGACCTTTTACATGCCGACATAGAACTTGTATACAGTGGAATGGAACGATCAGGACACCGAACAAACCCTGCTGACATGAAGAAATAGAACTTTTATGCGCTGGAGTGGAACGATCAGGACACTAAGCAAACCCTACTGACCACGACGTATCAGAAAAATTGAAAAAGACTCGTTTTGTTCATCAGACATACCAAGTCCTTTTCACCTTCCAGAGAAGCACTTTCCTAATGTTAACCACCAGAAAGTCAAAACGAACATTTTAGTGTGAGACGAGATTTCAGATAAAAAAAAACAAAACAAAACAAAACAAACCGACCAGAAAAGAAAGATGTTGAAATGCAGTTATCTAGAATAATATCTGGGCATGCCAAGAAAAAAATAATGCGATAACCTAACTTGTTGAAGTCCTACCGAAATTATTGAGAAGAAACGTAAAAATCGCTACCAACGGATCGCATAACCAAATAACAACCGATCCTTCTGAAATAGTATAAAATAACGCAGAAAATCCCATCCGATCTAACCGCCGCAATTATTCTCTGGTTGAAAACACAAATCAACCCCAAAAGCACACAGGCAACTCTACCGCTGTTACAGCCATCACGAAAAATAAAATTTGTATTCCTCTTTTGGGTTTCTTGCGTGATAAGTCTCTTTTGCTACCGTGCGGCTATTTTACATGGGGTTTCTTCTAAAGCAGACCAAAAAAAACATGTTCACGCTTTGAAACCCTAGGGAAATTTCTATCCGACACCAACTGGCATCCGAGGAATGAACGTACGGTCATAATCGCAAATTGGTGGGTTTTACGGGTGAAGCCACTCTTTAGAGATAGACCTCAGCCAGACGGGGAACAATTTCCACCAAATAACAACCGATACTTCTGATACAGTGATATGTGGTTTAACCTTAAGTTTTGCCTAACCAAATGTGGTTCAAATCCTTCAAATCCTAGTGAGTATATGGCCTGCTATACTCTCGACTGAAGGAGTAGACTCCTCATTTCGCAGAATCAACTGGAAATTATAAAATTTAGTGATATCTGGTTTAACTGTTTGGTCCAATTAGATGGTGGTTCAAATCGTAGTGAATATATGGCCTGCTATGATCAAGACGGAAAGAAAAGACTCCTCATTTCTCAGATTTTAGGTTCTTGCTAAATTATAAGACTTAGTGTGTTTGGTTGATAAGTAGCTGAATCTAATATACTTTTAGTGTTAAGTCCAAAAAAATCACGCATCCACCGTACACCATAGTAAACAATTTAAAAGAAACGTAAAAATTTCCATCCGATCCACCAGCCGCAGTTATTCTATGGCTGAAACTCCAACAGTAGGCAGGCAACTCTGACGCCGTTACAGCCATATCATAAAAAGTAAAATTTGTACTCTTTAGAGTTTCTTGCATGTTATCTCTTTAGCTACCGTGCGGCTTTTTCACACAGGGTTGCCTTCTTCTGAAGTCCGAAAACATGTTCACGTCTGAAACCTTCCCTTCAACTTGGGGAAATTTGTATCTGACACCAACTGACAGGGTTGATATTACTGTCATCGCATCCGCGTGAGAGGTTCGGTGATCATCGCAAACTCGCGGGGTTTACGGCTAATGCCACTCTTTCCACAGATAGACTTCGCCCCCCAGTGCCCCACGCTGAACAATATTTACTCTGCTGCGCGGCATTTAATGCTGCTATGAGTAGGTGGACAGGTCAATTCAAATATGATGACTGCTGCAGCATTAAATGCTGCGTCTTCGGATGGATATTCCCACTGGTCACGATCTGACTGCGGCTTTCACGGGTGACAGGGTAAAGTTCGGAAGTACGGGTGAATGGATTGGCTTGATTTCTTTCGTATCGATCGCCATATTGCCTAAGAGTCAAAACTGTAGGACTCAATAAGAGTACAGACAAACTGTACTGAACTCATGGCGGCCGCTTCGAAGCTCCCTACTACCCTTTCGTGCCAGTCGGCGGTCAATAAAACCTGTTAGCTCTGTTTAATCTATTAATTGCACCGAGAGGTGCAAAGGAACCCTAAAGCTCAAGATTGGACTCTTCGAGGTTCTCAAGATTGGACTATTCTAGGTTTTCACGAGCCAACTTGTTCGAGTGGTTCAAGTTTTTTTTAGAGCAACGATAAAGAGCGAGCAACCAGTTGTTTTTTTTTTATTTTTCAAAAATTATAATTAATGGGTAAATCAATTTTCTTTAAAAAATATCAATATACAATTTAATTTTTGGTGCAAACCTATTTTTTAAGTGCAAAATTTAGGGAAGTTTTCTTCTCGAATCTCTAGAGGTGCAAGCCTATTGTTTGACTGCAAAACTTGAGGAAAGGTTTGCACATCCAGAGATTTGATCCTTCTCGGCGCTTAATAGATCCAGTATTAAGATAGATATAAGTTGGTTTCATTCATACAAAATCTGTTGAACATCTAATTATTTTGATCATTTTAAATATGCTAAATATTTCTAAGATTAATTTGGTGAATTTAATTTAAAATTTGCTTAGTTACCTAAGTTTGTTGAGATGAGAGACAATTATAGTAACTTGAATGATGAAAAATGATAAAATACAAATTTTGAGTGCAAAGTGTCAATGTAACAATTTTGATAGACAGAAAATGTGAATACTAAAAGTATAGTCAATTACAAACAATCTTCATTGCAATCCATTTGAAACTATTTTTTTCTATTGTTCCTATTGTCACACCTCAATCTGAAACTATTTTCTTCTACTATTCCTATTGTCACACCTATTATTTTTTCCATTTTCTCATATCGATCATATGAAAAGAGTAGTTGGAATCATAGACCATTCAAATATTTAACTCCAGCCACTAGTAAACAACATACCTAATCTATGTTGCTCTCCAATATTAATAGTAGTTTATCCAATGTCAATCATTGTGACTTGTGGAGTGTTAAACCCCAAACAATTTTCAATGGTAGTTATTTTCTATTACTACGTTTGAATACAAAGTAATTAACAATGTTGAACAATGGAAAATTGGAATAATAAGAATGTACCCAATTATAAATAGTTTATAGTTTCAAGAAGCGGGTAAACAAACATTTTATTCAAGATGAAAATTCAAGTACTATATTTATGGTTAAATAATTTCTATGTGCTTACACTCAGAGAGAGAGTGTGTGTTTTGGGGGTGAGAAGAAGAGATGAGGGGAGATAGAGATATAGATGGGGCGGGGAGAGGGAAGAAGAGAGAGGAAAAGACATAGAGAGAGGAAGAATATATATATATATATATATATGGAGAGAGAAATGTTAAAGAGAGAGAGGGGGAGGGGAAAAGGAGGAAGAGAGAGTGTAAATGTTTAGGGGCTGAGATAAAGAGATAGAGAAGGAGAGACAATGGGAGATAGAGATATAGATGGAGGAGATAGAGATGTGCTTACACTGAAATTAATGCACACTATTAATCTAATTACTTTGAAATTAATGTACATCATACATCTTGTTGCATCAAATCAGAAATCAACATCTACACTAAAATCAAAGCATCTAGTGCAAAGAATCAAATAGGATTAGAAATCATCATCTATACTAAAATCAATGCATCTGGTGCAAGAAATCAAATAGGATTAGAAATCATTATCTACATTGAAACCAATGCAAGAAATGAAATATGAATAGAAATCAACATCTACATTGAAATCATTGGATCTAGTGTAAGGTATTAAATATGATTAGAAATCGACATCTACATTGAAATCAATGCATCTAGTGCAAGCGATTAAATAGGATTAGAAATCAATATCTACATTGAAATCAATGCATCATGTGCAAGCAATCAAATGGGAGTAGAAATCAATATCTACATTGAAACCAATGCATCTAATGCAAGCGGTCAAATATGAGTAGAAATCAACATCTATGCTTAAATCAATGCATCTAGTGTAAGGTATTAAATATAATTAGAAATCAACATCTGCACTGAAATCATTGCATCTATTGCAAGCAATCAAATCGAATTAGAAATTAATATTTACACTGAAACCAATGCATCCTTGCAAGCAATCAAATAGGAGTAGAAATCAACATCGACATTGAAATCAATGCATCTAGTGTAATGTATTAAATAGAATTATAAATCGACATCTACATTGAAATCAATGCATGTAGTGCATGTGATCAAATAGGATTAGAAATCAACAACTACTTTGAAAACAATACATCTATTTTATTGAAAATCTAAAATATTCATGACTTTCTAGATCTAGCTTCTATGTCTATATTTCTCTCTATGAGACTCTTTCTTCTTCCCTCTCTCTCTATCTTCCATTCTGTGTCTATCTACCTCCCCCTCTCCTTCTCTCTCTTCCCCTCCTTCTCCCACGTCTTAGTCTTTCTGCCTCACCCTAACTTTCTCTATCTTTCTCTTCTTTCCTCTCTCCCCTTGCCATCTATATTTATACCTCCCTCCATTTCTCCTTATTTGTCTCTCTATCTCATCCCCCTAAACGTATGTCACGCTCTCTCTCTCTCTCTCCCCATATCTATCTATCTATCCATCTATCCCTCCCTCTTCCTTATCATCTCTATCTCTTCCCCCCTCTCTCTCTCTCTCTCCATCTATATCTCTATATTCCATCTATCCCTCTTCCTCCCTCCCTCTATTTGCCTCTCTCTTCTACCCTGTCCCCTACCCCATCTATATCTCTATCTCCCATTACTCATTCTCACCCCAAAACATACTCTCTCTCTCTCTCCCTTGCCACTCCCTCTCCACCTTTCTCTCTCTGTCTTTCTTTCCCTTCCAACTCCATCTCTTTCTCCCCCTCTCTCTCCTCTCTTTCAAGTCCTCTCTCTTTTTCCTTCCTCTCTCTCCCCTTCTCTCCCACCTCCCTCCGTCTCTCCCCACATCATACACACACTCTCTCTCCACCCTCCAACTCTGTCACAATCTCCCTCCCTCTCTCCTTCCCTCTCTCCTTGTCTCTCTCCCTCTCTCTCCCCCCTCCATATCTATGTCCCCCTGTCTCTCACTTCCCCTTCTTTCCCTATCTCTATCCTCTCCTTTTCTCTCGCTTCTCTCGTCTCCCCTCTCCCTCATTCAAACTTCATCTCTCCCTTATCATTGTCTCTCTTTCCACCTCCAAATCTATCTCTCTTCCCCTCTCTCACCCTCCTCTCTCTCTTCCTTTCTCTCTCTCACTATGTCTCCCACACTCTATTCCCCCTTCCATCTCACTCTCTTTCTTAAATATCTTCCCATTGTATTGTATTTAAGAAAGTACCTAAGTTAATAAAAAACATAATTGGTTGTAAAATATTAAACCGATATTTTGGATCAATCATGTTAAAGAAAATACAATAATAAAAAAATAAAAGAATCACGCACTATATTTCCTCTATCATTGTTAATCACTTTTCTTTCTCACTTCGATGGGATCCTTGGTTAAGATGCATCTATCCTAGTTCACTATAATATTATTTATATTATATAAATCTCACATATGTAAGTATAAAAGTATTCTCATTTTTTAATTTATTAAAACCTCCATTTAATCTCTATGAAAGTATTGTTAGTAGTAGTGAGGATGGAGGTTTTAGATATACCTTAAAAGCAATTATAACCATTTTTCTCTTAGATTTAATTTAAAAATGTTATAAAATTAAATTAAAATAGAATATTTGTAATTTTAGTTTTATTTTTAAATAAGTTATTGTTTTAAGGCATGGTATTGTAGCAATTAAAATCCTAGATCCATAACATAATAATCAAAATTCTAGATGACCCATGGTATTGATAAACCATGGTAGTAGCCCATGGCATTATAATTTTCTTCCCTCCTCTCCCTCTCTATTTTTCTCTTGTGGGTATTGGCCCATGGCATTATAAAAAACCTACTTAAAAGTTAATAATATCCATGGAAAATATTCATGATTAAAAATCTTGTCATATTGTAAATATTAAGTTTTTATCTACGTATTAATTAAATTTATAGATGGAACACATCTATATTAATTGTTACAAATATATTGATTACTAAAATATAATATTACAATATTATATGTTACCCAATATTTATAACCACGCCACCTAATAAATAGTGGCGAGGAGTGGGGAGAAATATTAATTAAAATGTAATATTATTAAATTTTACATAATATTTTAGGTCACACACCACCCTAAATATTACATTCTAGTCAATATTTCCCTTCACTCCTACTAATTTTATTGAGCACCTTCCATTATATTGAGTTTACCTTCCTACAACGAAAAACCTAAAATTTACTTGATTATAGAAATCACTAATTTTCTTTGTTACTCAATGAATAAGCTAATCGATCTCTTTTTAAATTTTATTTATATCATTTTCAAAATTGAGTTTGTCAATATTAGCCGACAAATTGTTTTTATTTTAATTATTTATTTTAACTTTTTAATTTTTATTTTTAATTTTTATTTTAAAGTAACGTTTACACAATATCTTCCGCATATACAATATATATTTGTTGACACATATATATAGTGTTACACATATCTTTCAACATATACAATATATATTATCCGACACATGTATATTTTTTTAATAATTTCTTTTAATGTAAGGTTAGGTTATGTGACAACATCTCCGTCATATCTTTTTAATATTTTTTAATGTAACGTTAGGTTATGTGACATCTCCCTCATATTTTTTTTAATATTTTTTAATGTAATGTTACGTTACATGACAACATCTCCCTCATATTTTTTTAATATTTTTTAATGTAACGTTACGTTATGTGACATTTCCCTCATATTTTTTAATATTTTTTAATGTAATGTTACGTTACGTGACAACATATCTCTCATATACTGGGCTGTAGAGCACCTCTCAGTGCAATAAACTGTTATACAATAATATAAAATATATATAATATATCTTATATGGAATAACAAACCATGAAGAAGAAGAAATCACTGTAGATTTGGCTATAATTTTATTATAGCCACAATTTTCTCATGGAATGAAATCAATTAAAATAAATAATTCACGGCAATGGGTGAGTGCATTTGCCTAAATCACACAACAAATTTTCAGATTGACTTCTAATGTACATACAAACAACATTTATGTTGCACAGTTAAAAAGAGGAATCTAGTTGTAGCGGAACTTGCACGAACAACAATCACTCCTCCTCTAGCTTCACTAAATTTGTACTTGCATGGTCCAATGAATATGCTAACCCAACTATCAAAACATTTTCTAGACATTCCTATCCACCCAAAACTTTCGAAGTCATAGCGAGTTGAGAAGATATGATAACTGGCTAGACTTGATAAATGTGCAGGGTGGATATCTAATTTTCCCTATTCATTCTAGAAGTTTAATAAAAATGAAATCAAACATAGTTCAATAAAAATTTATGATAATATGATCAATGCAAACACAATTGAACCACATGTGGTTACTTTCACTGAAAGCACTAATATGACATAATTCATGCTAAAAATTTGAGATGAATATATACCTGTTATCAATAAGAAAGTTTTTAATTGCAATAGGAAGAGAAGCACCACCACGATTATGGACTCCAACTCCTGTAACAACAAAATATACAAAGAGATGAACTTATGTATAAGGAACATAACCATTTAACAATTAGAGCACAAAACAACAAACATATACTATTTGAAACTATATTTTGTTGTGAGAGGAATCTACTATTCATAATGAGATGAGAAGTCACATCATACTAGACAACAGACCGAACAAGAAATCAAAATTCATGGATATAATTGATTTTCCCTTACATATTTCCAATATAAGGACTTGTCCAATTACTCTATTTTTTCCCTTGTGCTAATATCTTGCAAATAGAGCAGAAAATAGAATAAAAAAAATTATTGTTTGAAATTGTACTTTTGCTAAGATAGGAATTTGTTATCTATAATCAAATGATGCCTATCACTAGATTAGACCCATTCATATCATATTTGCAATAGACCAAACAAGAAATCACATTTTCATGGATATAATTGTTTTTCCCTTACATATTTCCAATATAAGCACTTATCCAATTTCTCTATATTTTCCCTTGTGGCAATATCTAGCGAATAGACCAGAAAACAACAAAACATATATTGTTTGAAATTGTGTTTTTGCTAAGATAGGAATCTACTATCCATATTCAGATGATGGCCATTGCTAAATTGGACTAAATCACATCATATTGGACAACCAACATAACAAGAAATCGCATTTTCATTGATTCGGTTGTTTTTCCCTTGCATATTTCCAATATAAGGACTTATCTAATTGCTCTATATTTCCCTTGTGACAAAATCTTGCAAATATAGCATAAAACAACAAAACATAGTGTTTGAAGTTGTATATTTGCTGAGATAGGAATCTAATATCCATAATTAGATGATGCCCATCACTAGATTAGAGCTAGTCATGTCAAATTTGACAACAAACAAAACAATAAATCACATTTTCATTAATATAATTGTTTTTTCAGCGTTTGAAATTTTTTTAAATTGAAGGCTTGTTTACCCTACTTGTCTTGGAAATGCAATGTGTACTATGAGTGGTGGTGCAATTGATAATTGTAGTCCATTGACTGTATAAGAAGAGGACATGTCACAGTGGCGGTGCAATTGATAGTTGTAGTCCACTCATTGTACAAGAAGATGATGCATAAATTTTTACATTATATACTATAATTTTGAGAACAATATATAGTTTACTACTATTTAACCTTATTTGTTTATGAGTATCTCTTAGTGCCGCTATTTCAAATTGACTATCCACCTCTCATTGCTTAGAATGGATTGAAGGTGAAAATGAAAAGGCAGGTAGCGCTACCAATGGACCTTGTTCCTGCCTGTTGAGATCAACAGCTCATATTCCATCACAATACCAAAACATTAAAGAGGTAAAGGGATCAACTACATTTGAAACTATGGACTCTGACACTCAATATAGAATCGGGAAGAGGGAAGTTGGACCTTTAATGACTAGCTCTGGTTCAACTGATTAAGCTGGTTTATGATTTATGTACGAGATATTCTCCTTCATTCTCTTTGCCCAGGCTTGCATTCCTGGTTAACTGAGAGACCTTATAAAAACCTAAGGAATAAATCAATTGGAGTATAAAAAACTCTCAACATCGCCTATTGTAGAAACCCATGGACGCTAGCGCCTTCAAACTTGAAGTTGACGCAAGAAGAAATTTTCGGCGAAAGAAGAAAACAAATAGGAATAGGAGCAATGAGAAATAGCCACATGTCAACTTTGAATAGGTGCGAGGAGGACGAAATTGACAGTCTCTTTGTAGAAATTATCACTATAGATTAAATCGATTATGCAATGTACTAAAGCAAAATACTTAATCTACTTCTATAATCAAACTTGTGGAAGCTTAATCGATTTTGAGCAAGATCAAACAAAACACATATAACAGAGAATAAGAATAAATCACACATGAAATGCAGAAGAATAGTTTGGGGAAAGCCTCACCTAAAAACCCCACTATTTGTATTATCATACAAGTGGAAATATCTCAGAATTACACAAAGATTTTGCTCTCAAGCTATCCAACTCTCAGTACAATCCCTCACTACTGCTCATAGACAGAATAAACAACACATATGCCTTCTCGTTTGTCCTCCAAGCCTCCTATTTCCTTGCGTTGTTTCTCCTGGGTGATCCAGTTGTAACTTGTGTGATTCTCACCTCACACATTGCTCTGACCTCTATAGAAACTGTGCAATCCTCAAGGAATGAACTCCTTCTGCATGCAAGAGATATTCTCATAGGAATATTCTTGCAACTGATAGTACAATGTCCCTGCCTTTAATCTAAGCTGGGTCTTTGTCTGAACTGACATGCATGAGTTATTTATGAGAGAATATTCAATTATCTGGAGAACACTAGTTGCATGCATGCATGCATTAACTGACTGAACTCACAATCAGTTCCACAAATTGTTTGGAACTAATCTAACTGGACTTAACTCAATTAACTGAGCTAACTAATTACAACTCAAATACAACTCATCCTTATCTCCTTAATTAAGGGATAACTTCCTCAATCAAAGGGATAATTGTTGCATGTCTTCACAAAGACTTCATGTTTGAATTTCTCCAACTAATTAACTCAAGATGAATTAATTAATTATTTTCAAACAGCTGGTGAGACTAAATTCGAATTTTAATTCTCAATTTTAATTCAAGGACAAATTAAAATTGGAATATATCCTGAAATGCTATCTATAGCAATGTTATTTTTAGAATTTATATTTTTAGCATTTCTTGTTGCTATTTTCAACACTCCCTCTGAACAAGAAAGGGATTATCTGCCACTCTGATCCTGTCTCTATGGAACTTGAATTTACACTTTGACAATGCCTTAGTCAAAATGTCAGAATCTTGCTCCTCGGTCGAAATATACTGCAACAACATGATCCTTCTCGCCACACAGTCTCTGAGATGATGATACTGAATGTTGATGTGCTTGGACTTGTCATGAAATACTGGATTCTCAGAGAGTTTGATACAACTCTGATTATCACAATAGATCACAGTTGGATCCATCCTTTGATCAAACAAACCAACTAGAATTTTTTGCATCCAAATGGCCTCACATGCTCCCTCACTTGAAGCCATGTATTCAGCCTCTGCTAAGTTGAGTGCAACTGACCTCTGTTTCCTGTTGTACCAAGAAACTGCAGTTGAACTAAGGTTGAAAATTCCTCCTGATGTGCTCTTCCGATCTAATGGACTCCATGCCCAATTTGCATCTATGAAGCCTTGTAGCTTCACTCCCTCTGTCTGTCTGTACCATAATCCATACTAAGATGTGCCTTTGAGGTATCTCAAAACATACTTATCTGCCTTCCAAAACAACTTAGTAGGCTAAACCATAGCTTGACTCAGCTGGTTCATCGCATAGCACAAATCTGGTCATGTGTTCACTAAGTACATTAGTGAACCCACAAGCTACCTGTACACAATAGCTTCTACTACTTCTCGTGAAGTAGCATCTTCCTTCCTCTAGTTACCTGCTAGAGGAGTCTGCATGGGCTTGCACTTCTCCATGTGGAATCTCTTGAGTATCTCATTGGCATACTTTCCTTGAGACAGAAACACTTCCCCATCCTTCTGCCACACTTCCATGCCTAAAAAGTAGTGCATGAGACCCATGTCTTTCATCTCGAACTCTCTTGCAAGGTCCTCCTTGCAAGACATGATCAACTGATCATCACCTCTCAATATCAGATCATCAACATAAAGAACAGTGATCAACTACTTACCTTCCACCATGATGTGGTACATGTTCACATCCACTTCACTCTTTGTGAAGACCAACCTGGTGAAGTAGTTGTCGATCCTGGTGTACCAAGCACGAGCTGCTTGCTTCAGCCCATACAAAACACTCTTGAGTCGACACACATGTGACTCACGATCGAAGGTCTCAAAACCTTCTGGCTACTCTATGTACACCTCTTCTTCAATCTTGCCATTGAGGAATGTCGTCTTCACATCCATCTGATGGACCTTCCAACCCATCTGTGCTGATAGTGCCAACATCGATATGATAGATGAGTACCTTGCTACAGGAGAAAAAGTCTCATCATAGTCAATCTCCTCGACCTGTGAGAAACCATGGGCAACAAACCTTGCCTTATGTTTATCCACACTACTATCAACAGCTTGCTTTACCTTGTAAAGCCAACGGAACTCACAACTGACTTGTTCTCTGGTCTTGGAACCACATCCCAAACACTGTTCTTAACTATGGATTCATTCTCCACCACCATAGTATCAACCCAAATCGGCTACTGCACTGCTTCCTCAAAGGAAGATGGCTTAGTCTCAACACATTCCCCAACAAGGGCCATGTATCTAGTGTACCTATCAGGTGACCTCCTCTATCTGCACTGAGAATATGGTTCTCCCACATTCTCTCTCATATCCAACAATAATCTGTCAGCTTCTCTCGTGCACTTCCACTCATGGAACCTCTGCATTCGGTTGCTCCACATCTGTCTGAGGCTCCTCCTCCTTAGTAACCAAAAGTTCCTCCGCAACTTGTAGTTGGAGCTCCCTCTCAAGGGAAACTCGCATGGCCTTCTGCTGATTAAACTTAAGATCTCTGTGAACCACTGTCTTCTGATTGGTAAGCAAATACACCCGACAGTTGTGGGGTTTATCAGTGTACCCCACAAGTATCCCCATCTTTGCTATTGGCTCTAGTTTCTTTTGGGCATCCTTGGTCACATGGCAATAGATGAGCCAAAGATCCTGAAGTGACCCACATCTGGTCTCTTCCTAGAGAAAGCTTCCTCTGGTGTCTTCATCCCAAGTATGTGATGCGGGCTTCTATTCTGCAAATAGACAGCTGTGTTGCATGCCTCAGCCCACAAATGAAGTGGCAGGCCTTGGTCATGCAACATCTCCCAAGTTGCCCCCATAATCGTTATGTTCTTCCTCTCCGCCACCCGATTCTGCTGTGGGTTATGAGGTACTGTCAACTCCCATTTAATTCCTTCTATTGCACAGAAGTCCTTAAACTCTTGAGAGACATACTCTCCACCATTGTCGCTTCTCAAGGCCTTGAGCTTCTTCCCTGATTCTTTCTCAACCAAAGCTTTTGAAGTCACAAAACTTTGAGAAGGTTTGATCCTTCTTCTACATGAAATAGATCCATCATTTACGAGAAAAATCATCAATGAAAATCACACAATACCTTTGTTTAGTGGTGGAGGCTATCGAGAACGGTCCACACACATCTATATGAGCTCGCTCCAAGATGGCTTCAACTCGACTGTCTCAATCATGAAAGGAATATTTTGCATACTTACCCAAGGTACAAAATTTGCACGTGTCCACTTTCTCAAGTTTACCTTTGGGAAGTCCAGTAGAGATCTGTTGCATTATCTTCAAGGCCCCATGATGCAAGTGGCCCAACCGTCTATGCCATAACTCGCCAATATCTTGGCTTTGCACCAATTTTGCTTTGGAACTCAATGTAGCACAGTCATCTACCTCCAGCTTGTAGAGATTCTTCACTCAAATCCCAATCCTCTTGGTCTGACCCGTGGCTATGTGTCTCAGGAATGCCTTTCCTTTACTGAAGACTACATCATAGCCTTTATTTTCCAACATCGTGATCGATGCAAAGTTTTTCTTCAGTCCAGGCACATACTTTACATCAGTCAGCATGAGAGGAGCTCCATGCTCCCTCTGAAACACAATCGTACCTTCACTTGAAACACGGTACTTTCCATCATCGCCAATCTCTTTGCGCATCTTGAGGTCTTTCTCCTCCAAGGTATTGAATAAAATCTTATCGTCAATCATGTGGAATGAGGCTCCACTATCTAGGTACCAAACACAACCCACCATCAATGAAACCATCCATGCGATGAGGGTAAAATCCAATTCAAACTGTGAGGCCAGTGCCTTACCTTCTTATCCGTTCAAGGATCCCTTCTTGGATTTCTTCAATGGAAAATTAGTTGCATAATGGCCCACCTCATGACAATTAAAGCATCTCACTTTAGATTTGTCAATCTTCTTCCCAACATGGGAAGAACTCGATTTGGAATGGGAAGCCTTCCCTTTCCCTTTCCTCCCCTTACTTGCTAAGGCTAGATTTTCTTCATCATCATGCTTAGATGAAGAACCATCTCTGGGGCTCCTCCTAATCTCCTCCTACATCAGATCCGACCACAGTCGTTCCTAATCTAGAAGTTTCTCTCTTCCATTCTCCGAGTCCTGCTAGCTATGCTAGCTCTTAGGAAGACCGAGGAGAGCAAGACTCACCATATCATCATCGACTGTCATTATTCCTACACTTCCAAGCTCATCTTTGTAGGTGGTGAGCTTGTTCAGATATGTAGAAATCGTGTCACCCTTTTCACACTTGATTTTTCGAAGCTTGTCCTTCAGCGCCAGTTTCCTCTGGTAGTCGTTGTTCTGATATAGGTCCTTCAATGTCTTCCACATTGAAAACATAGTCTCCTTCCCATGGAAACCCGAGACAATATGGTCTCGAACTCCCTCCAGAAGAATCCTCCTCGCTCTCGCCACACATTTCTTCCATTCTTCCAATTCTTGGGCATTAGCTATTGCTGGCATAAGGAATTCTTGATCAATGAAGTCCTTCAAACCATTGTCCTCTAATACCGCTTCCATGTGATCCTTCCATGCTATGTAATTCGAGCTGCCATCCAGGGCATACTCGAGTCTCAAGCCATTGGATGCCGTTGGTGAACTTTGAGATGTGATAAGAAATCAATTTTGTACCTGCAATCAAGAACTTCAAACTTTGAACTTTTCCCTTCTTTGTATATTGTTCTCTACTTTGATCACCTTTGCTCCAATACCATGTAGAAATTCTCATTGTAGATTAAACTAATTATGCAATGTACTAAAGAAAAATACTTAATCTACTTCTACAATCAAACTTGTGGAAGCTTAATCGATTTTGAGCAAGATCAAATAGAACACATATAACAGAGAAGAAGAATCAATCACACATGAAACACAGAGGAATACTTTGGGGAAAGCCTCAGCTAAAAACCCCACTATCTGTATTATCATACAAGTGGAAATATCTTAGGATCACACAAAGCTTTTGTTCTCAAACTATCCAGCTCTCAATACAATCCCTCACTACTTCTCATAGACAGAATAGACAACACATATGCCTTCTCCTATTGCCTCCAATCCTCCTATTTCCTTGCGTTATTTCTCCTGGGTGATCTAGCTGTAACCTATGTGATTCTCACCTCACACAATGCTCTGACCTCTGTAGAAACTGCACAATTCTCAAGGAATGAATTCCTTCTGGATGTAAGAGATATTCTCATATGAATATTCTTGCAACTGACAGTACACCGTCCCTACCTTTAATCTCAACTGGGTCTTTGTCTGAACTGACATGCATGAGTTATTTATGAGAGAATATTCAGTTACCTCGAGAACACTAGTTGCATGCATGCATGCATTAACTGACTGAACTCACAATCAGTTCCACAAACTGTTTGGAACTAATCTAATTGGACATAACTCAGTTAACTGAGCTAACTAATTACAACTCAAATACAACTCATCCTTATCTCCTTGATTAAGGGATAACTTCCTGAATCAAAGGGATAATTGTTGCATGTCTTCACAAAGACTTCGTGTTTGAATTTCTCCAACTAATTAACTCAAGATGAATTAATTAATTATTTTTCAAACAACTCGTGAGACTAAATTTGAATTTTAATTTTCAATTTTAATTCAACGACAAATTAAAATTGGAATATATCCTGAAATGCTATCTATAGCAATGCTATTTTTAGAAATTCTATTTTTAGCATTTCTTGTTGCTATTTTCAACACTCTTATTGGTTGTGGTGAATGGTGTCTGCTCACCCCAAGCCCACAGAGTAAACACCTTCGGCGTAAAAATATATAAAAATAATTTAGTTACAACAAATTAATTAAATTTAATTAGAATGGGTTAAAGAGAATGTTATTATTATCCTCTAATCAATTGAATTTTGCTTGAGAACTAATCAATTGAATCTTGCTTAATTTCTCCTCATTCTAATCAATTAAATTTAGCTTGGAACTAATCAATTGAATTTAACTTGAGAACTAATCAATTGAATTTTGAAATTAGCTTGAGAACCATTGAGGAGGGTTTAATCAAGTGAATTTAGCTAAAGAACCAGTGAAGAGGGTTTAAACCTTACACATGTGACGCATTAAGGGGCGAGAGGAAATTTTGTTTCTACTTTTAATATGAGGACAGAGGGTTTACCAATAGGGTTGGGTCGTCGGCCAAGTTTACACCCAAGGGTTTTCTTTACACGCGTCAGTGAAGAAAGCGAGTGGAGGATTTACTTACATGCAGTGACGTAGTGATGGAGAAATGCATGGCCATAGAGGGTGGTCGAGCTCAAAAATAGGGAAATTTAAGCTCACAGGTCCGCCCTTTTATTTAGGCGCAAACTAACTATGTTATGTTTGGGTGGTCGTGGCATGGTCTAATTATGTGTCATTTTTATTTTTTTTGGGTTAAAATTCTGTCATTTAAAATAATTCTAAGAATACCACTTTTTGTTGTTTAAAAAATGATTTTGAATGGTATAAAAATGAATTCAAATCATGCAGATGATAGAGCTCAAACTTACTATTCAGTGGTTTGAAAAAAAATTGGGGCAATAAGATAAGATGATATAGAGGGCACTTAGATCATTTAGTGTTTTGAAAACCCTTGAGGCACTCAAATTAGATCATGTAGACGGCACTCAAAAACCCTTGGGGTACTCGGATTAGATCATGTAGAAGGCACTCGGATCATATAGATGATAAAGCTCAAACTTACCATTCAGTGTTCTAAAAAAACTTTGGGGCACTCAGATCATGTTGATGATAGAGCTCAAACTTACCATTTAGTGTTCTGAAAAACCTTTGGGGCACTTAGATCATGTAGATGATAGAGCTCAAACTTTACCATTCAGTGTTTACAAAAACCCTTGAAGTAGCTAGATCATGTATATAACTAAGCTCAAACTTATCATTCCAAGAAATTTAAACAAAATCATCTTAAAAAATGGAAAAAAAAATAAATAAAAACTTATTCAATTTTTCAAATTAAAAAAAAAAACTAATCAAACCTCAAATTTTTTTCGATTAAATTCATAGTGAAGATCAAAATTGTCTTTAGATCCAGATTCGATAATAGATTTGTTTGTGAAGTTCAACAAACTTGAAATGAATTTCTAACCTGAAGATTCAAGTTAAACAAAACCGAATTTCGAACCTAAAGATTCAAGTTCAAAAAAACCATGTGAATGAGATTGTGATATAATATAAATGGACAAATTCTTTAAACCGCATCGACACAGTCATACATTTGAGTTTTATGATGCAAGTTCTATGTATGGAGTGATGTCCACAAGTTTTTTTTCCTACTATGAATCATCCTAAATCATTGAACATTTAATCAAAGCTCCAAATCGATGGTAATTGTGATTCATTTATCACCGAACTCTAGCAATCAGAACTATGATTTTCCATATCACCTGATTCAAACAACCAGAGGACATTTTTTCCATGAGATGAGATACAACTCTAGAGATATGTTCATGTTAGCACCTAGTGGACCAACTTACCTAAGTGTCTGGGATGTTTCATACATTTAGGGCCAAGGACAAATCCTAAGCAAATATGGCAAAACCTTAGTCTAGATGTCTTTGTTGAAATATTGCGTCCATGTGGTCTGCCCCATTTGACGTCTTCACTGAAGGATTGCTTCCATGTGGTCCTTCTCATTTAAGGATGATGAGGTTGGATGCAAGTCTAGCATATCACCCCTCAGACCTATTAAATTAGTCCACTCTGCAGTGCAGCCCATGGCACCATTTTCTCAAACCATTTCTAATCAAAGTTACTAATAATTAAACTACTCAGGTATGACTCCCTGTAGCTAATAGTCACTTTAGACTATTTTAGGATTCATCAATTTCCAGAAAATAAAATTAGCTTCTTTGATATTGACAAGATTGAATTTTATGCACATATTGCAAACCCCAATATTCAACAAGCAAAACACAGGTGTTAAATAAACATGATACATCTACTCCCCGTTATTCATTCTAGCACAATTTATCCATTGCTTGCTCTCACCTCCAAAATAATTAAGTAGAATTGGTTGTCAAAACAGAAAAGACATGGAATGAATGCACAAAATGTTGAGTGAACATGGCAATTGCATAATGAATGAATCAAGGATTCGAACGTCTTTTGATTCAATTTTTCATATTACAACATATTACCTAGTATACATCGAAGAAGGGGCACAGAGTCGATATAAACCCTAGCGGCCAGCCTGATTAAGATCAGGCTTGTTCACAATAAATAACGATGTCCAGAGAGTCCCCAGGTAAATAAAATAGTGATGTCATTAAAATTTCTTATAGGCATTGGAGATTCAAAGCTTGAACGAAATTGGTCATCCCTTTCCAGAGCCACCACAGGAGGAGCAAGGCTTCATACTGGTATGGTCACATGTAGCGTAGCCCTCATTGCCATCAGACTAGAGCTTGCAGATACACGGAACCCTCCTGGAGCCGTTACAGGTGGGGCATTGAGGCATGGGCATGGCCCCTCCTCCCATTATACTCTTCTTGTGATCTGCGTCCTCCATAAGAGATTTGAACATCCATGCTCTAACTATCATTCTTATCCCTGATGCCACCTACGACGCCATTACAGCGAGAGACATGGTGCTTCTTCCACACTTCTCTGCCTCTCTAACCCTAAATGTAAATGCTTCCCGTTCCTCAGAAACAATCACTAAATGTAATAATAATAACCCTGAAATTCGTTCATAAATGTCTGCTAGGAAGATGGTGCCCACAATGGATTCATTGATCACTTGCCCAAACTTCTATAAAACCTGCCCAAACGTGTCAAAATATAATTACTTTGAATAGCGAAAGTAAAGTGCTCAGATTAGGTGGGGTGAACAATGTTTGCCCACCCAATCTCACAAAGAAAATGCCTTTCAGCCTAATTACAATTTTTTTTTGGAGTTGTTTATTGAAGGGTCTTTTCTTTTTTAGAGATTTCCATAAGTTTTTATTGCAAAATATTAAATTTTTAGCATTTTAATTATAATTTTAATAATAGAAATAGATTTAGCATCATCAAAAACTTCTAGACACCTCAAATTCCACAACTTATAACTTAGCTTTAACCAAAAATTGTCAGAAAAGTCATCCTTATTGGGGCCAATATTTAACTAGCAAACAAAACATAAAATCCATATAATAGAATCAAACACATATTATAAAAAATTTAAAAAATAAAAATTAATTAAAATATTATTTTATTTTAAATTATTATTAATTATAACCAAATTTAATAATATATAATAAAAATACACGTATTTTTAGAAAATGGAATGAATTTTATCCATCAATTTATCTTCATTTTATCTTAAATTATTATTAATTATAATAACGTCCCATAAGTAGCTCAATTGGTAGACCCTAGAGAATACTAGTACTTACCTGTATGCTAGCTGCATTAATTTATTCTAATAAAGTAAGTTGAATGCATATATTATATACCATCATATAATTATCTTAACCTGAAATCTATTTCTTTACTTAGCATTATGTAGTAGTAGAAGGTTTGGATTCTTACAAACATCTATTTGAGTTGGTATCACGAGGTTTTGTTGCCTTGTTATATATATATATATATTTCATATTTACACGTGTTTTTATGATGGGTTTCGCTAAGCAGATTTGGCCGATGGCGGAGGATAAATTTTGTTTTCCTCGATCTAGTTGCGGTTGTTAGAAAGTTTCAGATTAATTATGCCCTTTTGAAAAGATTTCACTGGGCGTGATTACCCACTGATTGGCGTAATTACGGTTTCTTTTGCCACGGTTGTGTGTTTCCAAAACCACAGCCGGGAAATTTCTTCTCGTTGATGCCACATTTTTGGTTTCTATCACCTCCCAGGTCGTGTCAAACTTTCAGTCTCCAGTGTCGTAGAATTGTAGAACATATTGCAGGATTTTTACTGCGAAACAAGTCCACCCATAAAACTTTTGATCCCATCGATTGAATTTCTGTTTGAATTAGCAGATCCAATTCCTTTATAATCTTGTGTAAACATCCCGAATTAGTTGATTAAGTGTATAGGTTGACCAATGAGGTTTTGCAGCTTTTCAGTGCCATTTTATGTTGTGTAGCCACGTTGATTTAGTAATTTTACTTTAGATCGATTGATCGATTCTGTAGTGAGATCTATGGATCCCAACTTCTATTTAGCATTGCATCGATCAAACTCTTTACTAAGTATGGGATCATCATGTGACGAATTATATGTTTGGGTAGGCTACCGCTTCAGCTAAATTGATTGCAAGCGAAGAACAAGTGAAACCTATAGAGGAAATTGTGAAGGTTACCTAGATCAAACTCACGACTAAAAAGGCTCTTGGAGAAGCTCATGCTTGCAGTCCGACACAAGAGGTTCCCGTGACTGAGAAAACAATCATTGAAAGCCTCGTCATCGTAGAGAAATTTACAAAGGAAATGACTGTAACGTCGCTTGCCTCGGAACCTGAAGTAGAATTGGCACCAGTGGAATCCGAGGAAGTGTCAAAACTTGAGGATTCCACCCAAGTGCCCGAACGAGTCGAGCCACCAAAAGAACAGCATGTGGGTCAACCTCTGGCGAGGTCGTGGTCGTTGAAGAAAAAGTTGAAGGAGCTGCCGCTGAAGAGAAGGCCAAGCCTGAGGGTAAGTGTGAAGAATAGGTTAATAGACATGGAAGGCGAATAAATAGATCTGTGAATGTGTTGAGGGTGGGTATTTATGTAGGAAACTTATATAATGATATTATTATAGAAAATATTCAGTTTGGTTAATAATGTATGGCGATTTGATTCAGTTTAGTTTGTAGTCACTTCCATTATTTGAATACGTTGAACAATCTGATTAGACTTTTCTCATATATTCATAGCTAACTTGTACAATCATTTCAAAATATAGGTAGTCGAGGTTGTACAATTTTCATATTTTTTTAAAGTTGATCTGAAACCACAGATTTTGCAGTAGTAATAATTGCAATAATTGCAGAGGGATTCTTATCTGTTAACACATATGACATTGGTTCTTCCACCATTGTGATAAAATAGATGTAGAATTATAAGTAAAAATCTTATCAAATTTTGTTGAAAGGGTTTAGGGCAATTTCATAGTTTTGAGCACATAGAAGTAGTAGTATAAGTAATATTTTATTAAATTTGATTGGACAATTTAAGAGTGAGAGTCATTTGTGATGTTAACACTATGGGTGGGAATAAGTTAATGATAATCTTTCATGACAGGTTTGCACAATGAATTTAAAGATGGTGTAAAAAGATGAAATGTAAGAAAATGAGTTACCTTTATATATAGGATATATATATAATATATATATATATAATAATCAAATTCATGCCTAACTATGTGAATTTTGAGTTTTCTAACTTTGGTATGTATAATTTCATGCAAATGTTTCCATTAGTGCATCTTTTGAGTATTTAAATGATGGAAACTATGAATCTTACAAAAACTTGTGGAGCTATAGAAGAACATTTTGTTCTTATGCACAACTATATTTCCAAATTTATTTTATATAATAATAAAAATATAATATAATATAGAAAGTAATTATATCCTTAAATTACAAGGCCTTCCATTAGTGCAACCTAAAAGACTCGTACCATTATTCAAGCACTCCTCCTTTTTAAAGGGTTTTTGTGAAGCACAAACTACATTAGGGAATGAGTTATAAAGAAATAGAGGAAAGGGGAGGAGGGAGAAAGAGGGAGAGGATGGAGAGTGATAGGAAGAGGAAAGATAAAGGAGAGAAAGAGAGATAGGAAAATATGGAGAGAGAGAGAGATACACACACGCACATAGAGATGGGGGGAGAGAGGGAGAGGGATAAAGAGTGGGGGGAGAGTGAAGGATATAGAGAGAAAGGAGAGAGAAGAAGGGAGGGAGATTGAGAGAGGAGAGAAAGAGAGGGAGAGAGAGTAGAGGAAGAGCGAGAGATAGGGAAGAAGAGAGATAAAAGTGGAGATAGAGAGAAGGAGAGAGGGAGGGAGGAGTGGAGAGAGTGGAGGGGGAGAGGGAGAGAGACAATATGAGATATTTCATTGTTAATTATAATGATATTTTTGATGCACAACTCTACTTATCATCCCCATGCATATTAACATAAGTGGTTTCCATCTTACAAATTTATTGACGTTGATCAACCTATATCAAATGCATTTACTTATGTAGTTATGTTAGTAATATTAAAATTACAATTATCTTAATACAATTTCCATGATAAAGATAAATGGATTTTTAAGGAGGTTAAAACAAATGTTCACATTAACATTATGTGCTCTTAAATTCCAAATGTTTCTAATAAAACAACCATCACTTTCATATTTTAACATTAATGTGGTTGAGACTAAATTGGTTAAATGCTAAAGATTAAATAAGTTTTCCTCCCTGGAATTGGAATTCATATTTAATTTGAAAACTTATAAAAGCAAAATTACTATATTTTTCTAGTTTAGTACAATTGCCACCAAAATAAGATTTATTATATTTTAGGGATTTTAAATTTTATCATTGAAAGAAGGGTGGTGTAAACTTTTTAGAAAAAAGTCTTTTGATTTTTTTTTCAAAGGAAAAAAACATTGAACTTTATTATAAGGCAAAAATTGAATTTACATGTATCAGTACATATCCATGTATCCATCTTGCATAGTATAGAAGTATTTCTGCCAAAAATTCATAAATAACCCCGCATAGACATATACAAAAAGTGTTGTGTGCATCCACTATCAACCATGAGAAAGAAATACCATCCATAATGTCCAAAAAAGTAGTATGGAGAAAAGAAAACATAGTAACATCATATAGTTAGCAAGGAAAAGAACTAGTGCAACCCATTATCGAAGAGCAACCCTACCATCCTCCTGTATAGTCCCATGAGAAACATAAGTGTAAAACATGTATCCCTTTGCATCCAACAAGCCTCTTTTTGATAGGGAATCAGACACCATATTTGATTCACGGAAAATGTGTTGTATATGAAACCTCTGGAAACTTTGTATCAGCCCTTTTGTGTGCACCCACCAATTCTGTAGCTCTGGAGGATCAAAATGATTTATACCAGAAATTCCCTCAATGATGGTCTTTGAGTCCACATAAATATGTATATGATGTAACTTCTTGTGAAATGCAAACCATAGTAGGCCCCAAAGGGCCACTAATTCAACTGTTGTATTTATACCTTGACCCCCCAAACTAGTGCAACATGTATGTTGTATTCCTATTTATGCAAAGAACAATGCCACAACCACATATTCCATCTTTTGTCACACCATCAAAGTAGCCAATAAGCAGTGTAATCAAAGTTCTCACGTGCCTCCCTAACAAGTCTATTTCTCTATTCTGAATTGGATTCGTATATTCGAGCCACGCCTGTATCTTACAAGCAGTCTTGTAAATGTTATGAAACATACCCCTAAAAATGACATGATTTCTTGTCTTCCAAATCTCCCATAAAACAAAAGGAGGGATAAACAATTGTATACCACACCCCTCCAAACCCCACTTTAGATAATTCTCAACAGAGGAAAATGTTCCAATGGGAAGTTTGCAGTTAGGATCAATGACCAAACCTGTAATGAAAAATTGCAAGTGAAAAATAAATGAACCATAGTTTCAGAGTCCATACCACATATTGAACAATGTCTAGAACAAAGGAAACCTCTTTTGCATAGATTGTCTAGGGTTAGAATTTTATTCTTCCATACCAACCAAACGAACATGATTATTTTTAGATACACTTAAAATTCTCAAGATAGCAACAAACCATGATGTATTCTACCCCATTGTGTGATGCATGATGTATTTGTAATTATCAGCAATAACCACATAACCATTTCTAATAATTCCATCCCATGTAATAGTGTCACCCATAAAGTTCTTGCATAAACCAACATCTTTGAAGGTGGATAGTTATTCCATTCAGTTTCCATATTCCCATGCAATCCAAGTTGAGATGCTCCTTTCCAAGATGAAATGTTATCATTCTAACAGTAGATAATTTAGATTTTTTTATTTTTTTTTTAAATCCACAAAAAAATTAATAATTGTTTTGATGCTCAATACTTCCAAGATAAGTTAGATCTAATCCACAACAATTTTAAAATTACATCATTTCCTTTTTAACTTTTAGATAATGTTCACACGGATCCCTAAGTGATATATGGAACTAAACAAGGCCGTATAGATATTGCGTAGCCTAGTAAAATTTGACGCATTCACAATGTGTTCTTTCATAACTGATTGGCATCTAAAAAAATATTCGTTGAATATTGGATGTACGACACGAAACCACGTCATGGTCATCCTAATGGCTTGATCGTCATGAAATTTCTTGGCGGTCTTGGAGCATGGTCAACAACTAGTCTTTAGCAATGGTTTCGAGGCCAAGTCAAATGCGGGGCATTTTGTGAAAAAAGGCTTAATAGTTATTTTTTTACATTTTAGTGTGTAAGATTGAAAACCTTTCTTGTTGTCATAATATGCAGATCTCTAGCAAGTGGCACTAGAAAATAAAATTCGTTAAAGATATCGTAAAAGAGGGGATATAAAGGGACATAAAGACTTAGCAACAACAAATAACTACGCAGAGATGTGATGGAGCTTCAGTTTGAGTGTAAGGAAATATTTAATTCTTGCATATTAATCATGAAGTAATGTCACTTCTGTGTTGTCTTTTTTTATTCAATCTGATGGATTGGATGTGCCTGTAATCTTTCAAAGTTTTGGCCAAAATCAATGCCATTGGTGTTGCTTTTACCCCTAAAATGGAAAATTATGGGGACTTGGATGGTGATTTGAAGCGTTCCAGGATTGATAGTTTTATTCGCAAGCTCAAGCCTGAGATAAAAAATGGTGTACCTGGGATTTCATAGGAACCACTTAGAAATCCATTTGTGAATTCAAGATTGTCTACTATAGAAGATAAGCACTCTTTCAAAAAGACAATATGTAGTTCCAGTGACCATAGGTGAGATGTGCTAGCCATTTCACTTGAATTTCCTTTTTTTTTTCCATTTTTTTTTTACTAAAAGGACTTTTAGATTATCATGGTTCCCATATTTACAAAACTAAGAACTTGGAAGTTCAAAAATATCACATAAATTAACTTAATGAGAAAATGATTAATGAAATTACATTGCTTTTTCTAGAAAATCATCCCTCTTTCCAACTCAGGAAGAGTGTCACTCTAATCTAGTTCCACCTCCTTTGTTGTCATTCCCATTCCTCTTGCTCCAACAATGGATTGTACCAAAGGAACTGACGATGATGTCTTTTTGAATACCTAAAATGCCTTCTTAAATCTGAATAGAATCCTAATTTTGCTCATCATTCGTTGAAATCTAACAGGTGGAGTCCTCTTCATATATTTGTATGTCCCTTAACGTCTCTAAGTGGCTTTAGATATCCGTCATCTACATGTTCTTATTGGGAAGAAATTTTCCTCCACTCACAGAAATGATTAATGATGCTTGTGTTGGAGTGAGTGGCGAGATAATATTCCCAAATCTTCTATTCCTTTGATGTACCTTTGCACCTTTTAGAGCAATTGCTAGTTTTTATGTTTTGTTAAACTTTCAAAATCCACTAAACACTCGAAGGAGGGTTTGAAGTTTGAACCTCTCACCTTGTGGTTTGTAGCCCCACACACAATTGAAATATTTCAGCAATAACTTTTCTTATATTATTTTACTTAGCATTGTGTAACTAGTAGAAGGTTTGGATTCTTATGGACATTTATTTAAGTTTGCATCCTGAGGTTTTGTGCACTCATTATATTAGTGTATTTTTAGTTGTTATATGAGTGGTTTTATTACTATTGTGGTATATGAGTATGTATTAATCTATTTTTGATATTTGTAAATGTGTATTTCAATTTGTATTAGATTTTGATTTACTTATAAGGTTGTATCGGTTGAAAATAACTTTTGCTTGTTTTGTAGTGGATGTGTTTTTTTAATGGCTTAGTAAGTTTTTATGTGTGTTAAGAGGAGTATGAGAAATTTTTGGGAAATGTAGAATGTCATTTAAATATTATAATGAATTTTTTGTATTTAAATATATACTTATGTATCATTACATGGAATTATAACTATATGTAGGTGTTATTATATTGAGTATTTTACCATTGTTTTGTGGAAGTGTTATTGTTGTATTATTGGTCTGCCTATTTATTTATTTATTTATGGGTTTTTTAGACATTAGTGTTGGAAAAGAGTTTGAAACCCAAGATTCAAAAGACTTTACCAATAAATATCCCATAAGCATTGGCATATTTAATATTCATTATATGAATAAGGTCTCACACAAGACACACATGAGAATTGGTAAATTAGGAACTTCATTAACTCATAACAATATTCTAGATTCTAAACATTCATATTAAACATATGCATAAAGGCATTCACAGAGAAGCATTCACATGAAAGCATTCATTGACAACCCATAACATTCATTAATGAACAACCAACCAACATTTCATTGTCTTGATTACTAAATCAAATTTAAACATATCCTTAGTCACGCTATTGTCTAAGTCATACAATCAGTCATGGCCTTCTCTTTGATAACATACACCCTTATTTCTACATTCTACAAGCTTGAATATTTTCGCATGCATCTTTTTATCTCATCTCAATTGTAACAAACACAATAATAGTCAACTAGTCAGTTATGAATCAATTACCATTCTTAACTAATTCATTATAATTCGAAGATTCTTTAATGGAAAGTGGTTTGATTACACATTACACTACAATTCATGGCACAATACAAAATAGTTGGTGTCTAGGGAAAAACACTTGGTGCATGATGAAAATTAATAACATATGAGGCAAATCTTGACAAAAATATCCAACATACATCACATTATATGTTACACTTCTAAAAGTTGCTAACTATGGCACCAATAGGCCATTGCCACTAAGAATTTACTCATCCTTAAGACAACAAACTTTATTTGTGAAAAAATTAAGAGATTATGGGAAGCTTTGTCCAAAGTTGACCAAAAAGGTCATGGAATTGGGAATTCATTTCATGAAACCATTACAATAACACCTTTAAATCCCAACGAAACTTCATGTTGACATCTATATTTGTAATATACCCACATGTGGGCTTGATTGTCTCTCCTAATTATATCACCTAGACTACTTTATCCTAAATATCAATGAGTATGGCATATTGCTATTCAACCTACTCCTAGAACTCCAACATTATGATAGACATTGTCCACTGCTTAGACTGGGATGAAGCTATGTATTGAGTGAGGAAAAATATTTCAAGCATAGCCTCCACACTCATCATAGGAGGAAGTTCAGGAAGAGACTTCCACTTCCAACTTATATGTGCCTCCTGCACATGAATCCAATCTTATACAATGGGAATCTTTGAAGAATTCTATAGGTAAGTTCAAATCAAGAAATTATAGTCATATAGGCCTATAAATCTCTCTATGCGAGCCCTTGATTGCTAAAATAATTCATCGAATTCACTAAAATTCTAGTTTAGTTCCAATTAATTTGGTGTAGGAATAATCTTCACTTATTTTTGAAGCTCAAGGTTCTACATATGTAAGTGCATAATGGCCTTGAAGACCTTGGTGTGCCTATTGTGCACTAGAATATCCTCAAAAACTTCACCAAATGAATTAGGAGCTTACACATATAACTTATCCATTATGCTTAATAACAATGTATGTGTTGCAACGTCCTACATGTAGCAATTTTATAACTCTATATAGGATCTACCCAGAGCTCTATGCCCATCACCGAATTCCTCCATCATCTTCAACATATACTACTTAAGGTCACATTAGAGCACTTGCGACAAATCCAATTGTGCATAAGGAAAAGAGCACAACCCAATACTAGTAGATGCATAAAACGTTATAAGGGCCAAAGGGTTCAACTAAAGAATCTATTTTCCTAAATTGGTGCATGGAATTTATGATAGAGACATAACACCAAATGTGCTACTAGTGATTATAAGCATAGGTGACTTAGGTTTAGTGGATGAGTCGACAATTCTTAGCACTTGAAATAGCTCATGAAGATGTTATGACAAGTCATAATGTAGAAATTCTTGAACTTCTAAGTTTGATTGAAATGTTCTCATAAATGATTGAACTAACAATGATGACTACCATAGCTCCCAAAAAGGGGTGGCGACTTATGTATACCTACTTTTTATAGGTTTGGAAAAGGTGCATCACATAGTTGACTACCTTAGAGTTTGAGATGGAGGGATCATTTCTCTAGGATTTGAACTAGATGATGCTAAAGGAACAACTACATTCCCCTTCCATATGTTTAAATTTCTAGTAGATTCAAACTACAAATTGTGATATGCTAAAACAATTGACTTGAATCTACTCTACTCATCAGCAGAAACAATAAATGATCGATGAAATCATGAAGCATATAAGATAATTCAATAATCACATTACACAATGATTTCCAAGGAAAAGCCACAACTAAAAATCCCTGCTATATGTATATTGAATTAGTCAAAGAATTTGGATGAATATAATATTCTTTGCTCAACCTTGAGCTCAACTTGCACAAGTATTTTCTATCCTCTGCCTGATTGACTACCTTTGACAACACTTAGCCAAATTTCCAAGCCTCCAAGCTCCTAATTCCTTTCTCTCACAAGCTCCACACACAAACTTGTGCTTCTTATTTCTTGGTCTCACCAAGTCGTGCTCACCAAAACAATGATTAAACTTGTGCCTTCATTCCTCCTTTTAAAGGCAATTTGAATGTTTAAAATTAATGAGTTTTATAATTAAGGAATTATTTATATTTTAGGCCTTCTTCTAACTGCATGCACCATCATTTTAATTTAGATGGTTTTAGAACTAATAGTACACTGTCCTTGAACTCCAATCTCAGTTAGGTCTATCTCTTATCTGAAATGTATGAGATGATTATGAGTGAATCTTTAGTTTATTGGTTGATCACTGTAGGAAGCACCACACTGCACTTCAGGTAGCACTATTTGACAGGTTACACCCCACTACTATAGATTACACCCCACTGCTACAAGTTACACCCCGCTACTGAACCTCCCATTAATTCCTCCATCCGTTGGAACTATTTTAACTAACTTTAACTCAGTTAGACTGAATTAAATAATTACAACTCAAATAAACTCAACTAGTGCTCCTAGTTGTAGGAGACACTCTACATGACTCTAGTTAGACCCTAAACTCGAATTAACTAAGCCAACTAAGTCAAATTAACTTATTTAACTATTACAAGTAGTCATGAGATGTGGAATTATAATTTATTCCCAATTTAATTCAAGGACAAATTAAACTAAGATTTTTCCTGATGTTATTTTTAACATTTCTTATTGCTATTTTCAACACCATATAACATAGTAACCTAGGTCTACATTATGGAAAGCTCAAAGTAACATTCATACAAAATGAATAGGCTAGCAAGCTAGAGTGAAGAGAGAGATATCCAATATGCTACCCTAGACTGTATGTAGTGAGGAAGTGAGCTTGTTATCAAAACAAGTTCATGTTCTACCATTCGTGGCAGAGCTTCCATACATATTATTATAAGAGAATAACCAATACACACACACACACACACTAATAGGGTGTGCATCCAATTGAACAACATGACTATACTAGCCATTCAGACAAGAACCTGTCACATTACTCCAACATTGAGACAACATATAGAATATAACACCCAAGATTGAGGAATTCAACACCATCGTGTACATAACAAAAATTCAACATTGTGTGAAGTGTAATAACATAAGTCAAATCATTCAAGTCCATGAAATAGCACCATCCACAACACCAAATGCAAGGTTCGCCATAACTTGAGCTCTTGTTTGCATGGAAATATAACCCAAATCTAGAAACCTAGAACCAAGGTATACATTACATGCTACAATAATAAAGAGTTCCTATACTAAATATTGCTATGAAATTACTAATAATATTACACATCGTCCTACTGCCTCCAAACATTAACATGACACTTTAGTCACTCCTATAAATAATCATAACACATACATACCTCATGCATTATTAACATCATCTCAACCATGAATGTAAACATATTTTATTGTGATACAGAGTATAATAAGCACTTATCTTAGACAGTGCATAAATTTTCCAACTGAGAGTGGGACTTCAACTCTCCACCAACCCGTACACAAGCTACAATGACTATTACTTGTAGTTGTCACCCATGAGCTAGATGCCAAAGCTTAAGGTGGAGTGCTTTCAAAGGGAAGCCTTCAAAGAATGCACAACTAAACTAAAACACCACTAGAACACCCTACCTTCATCCTCAAGGAAAGTTATTTTTCTTTTGTAATGCTTATGTCCATCAAGTTTCAAAAGGGCTCTTTAGTTGGTTTATAACTATGTTCGATGCCCAACAATGCAAATCGAGTTGCTACCTGTTATGCCTCTTCTATAGCTTCTAAATGCCACTATGTTTGCCTCTTATTTAGCTTTTGTGTGCCAACGTGTTCTTTCCCTCTATGTATTCTACGTGTGTCTCTGATCCAGGTGGCTCCAGAAACATTCAGAAAATAAAGAGGGCTTAGGAAAAGCTCAAAAATAAAAGTCCTTGGATTTCAATGAAACAAAGATCAGATTGAATATCTCACCATAAGCTTTCCAACTGCGTAAACAACACCTCAATCCGAGTTCATATGAAAAATTATGGCCAGTCAATGTTTTGGTCAAATCAAGCAAAAGTCAAAATCAAAGTCAACCCAAGGTGCTATGTGGCACTCCCATAGGCTGTCACATGGCAAAAAAATCAACAAGCCTTGTGGGACCCACAAATTTGATGTGGTAGCCTAGTCATCAAACTAAGCGGACCCATAAGCAGGTGACATGGTGACACCACAAGTTGACACATGGCAAGTAGGTGGCAGATGATGTGGACCACTGAGATCCTACCACATGGACCAATCACATGGTGCCACATTGGACCTCAGTGGCCTTTACATGGTGCAACCTCCATTTTTCTCTTATTCTCATGGTTTTGGGAGTCTCTACATTATAGGCATACAATTTACATATATTATATGGTTTGAAAACAATATTAAAACCAAAATTGGGCTTTAAAGCCATATTAAAGCAAAATTAGGATTCCATGGGTTTTGAACACAAAATCTCCCCAACAACACAACTTAATATGACCATGGCAACAACTATGCCAACCACACACTTTGTCTTATTCACCCTCAAAATTTATTATAAAATGTCATTCAAATGGTTCAAAATGAACCATGGAGAATACATGAGAGATGAGGGTGCAAGAAGGCAAATGAAGTCATGAATTTCAAGAACATTTTAGGAATATTTTTCGAGCATATGTTAGGGAATATTTCAAAGAATATTTTTTATGAGGAATCTTTAAGATTTCATGGGGGAAGAATTTTGAAGGTGTCAGAAATATGTCGAGTCTATACTCATTTGAAAAAGTTTTTCATAAGGAATGTGATGGTGTGATCAAATTCTTCATCTAAGCAACATAATTTCATATAGCTAGCATAATAGAACCTTTGAGGAATCTTTGAGATTCCTGAGGAGCCCAAAATTGACCGAGTCAGAAGGGGATCATGTTTACAGTCAAACTTCATGATTTTTCATCAAGAATTCAACCTGTAGTATGTTTCTTTAGCATAGATGTGCATTTTCAGGTTGCCCCCAAATGTGGAGGTATATGATAGTTGATTTGGGATAGCGTCGGATGTGCTCTAGCCATGAAAATTTGTGGAGGGGCTAAAGCACATGAGATCTCAAAGACCCATAAATGGTTTAGGGAAATTCCACCCAGTTAGAGAGATATTAAAATAATTAATATTTTTAATGGAGTTTCTAATTCTAAACTTAGGAAAATTAAAATATTAATGGGAAATAATATAAAAATGGGTGAGAATGTTTTAAATGACATGGATCAAGCCAAATATAATCTTAGCCAATGATTAGAGATTTAATCTCGGTTATTGAAGAATCAAAAGAAAAAGTATAAGAGGAGGCTTAAGGGTCAGTTAGAGATACACCAAGTTTGATTAGTTAGTTCGATTTTCTGGAGCCGGGTTTGCTGAGAAAATTTGAACAATTGATCTAAGTTGTAGCAAGGGGAAGTGAGTACATAGCAGAGAGGCATAGATAGTGCCAAAGGGCCAGCTCAATGATTGAGGAGGCTACACAGAGCCAACATGAACCACGCAAAGGTAACTAGTGACTTTGCAGAGTCTGAGGGGCCTGCATGGGTGGCGCAGGAGGCCAAAAAGCTGATGCAGAGAGGCAAAGGGCTGACACAAGGAGTTCAAGAGCTATGTAGAGGCTAGCAGGGCTAACACAAAGCCTTGTAGAAGCAATGAAAGGATTTTCTGTGGGGCAGACTTGCTGAATACTTGCTTCCGAGGAGAGGTATTACTGTGAGATAGAAATCTCTATTGGGTGAGCCAATTTTGCACCCTAGTTGTACTCAAGAAAGATGCTTAATAATAAAACCCTTAGAACTACTACACTAGTTTTCCCAAGTTGGGTTTTTTCGGGGATGATTGTCCAAAAATAACGGTGCCCCTTGTGTGTTTGTCTATTATTTCAGTTCATGATCTGTATATAATTTGAGACTGCATTTGTGTTTATTTTCAATATTTATATGGTTAAATAACTTGTTAAGGAATAAACAAGTAGGGTAAAATAAACCAGATAATGCATTAGGAATTTCTGATGTGTTAGATTAAAAAAAATCAACATGGTATCAAAGTATTGCAGATCACAGGAGAACTGAAGGCACTAGTTAAAATCAGAAAATTTGCGGCATAAACAATTGTCTTGAGAGACAGAGCTATTCCTAAGAAGAAAGCAGCGTAGAAGAAGTGACGCAGAGGACCTGCGTCATAATTTCAAGCTAGAGAGAGGGCCAAGGCAAAAGTAGAGAGAGGGAGAAGAGGCTCACGAAGAGCCACGTCATCCTACTTAGCAAGGTAGGCTTGACGTAGTGGGCTAGAGGAGTGATTCAGCCTTGCCGATATTGTGCAGAGCTAAGAGGCTCAATTTCTTCAACTATTGGGGCCTAAGGAGCTATGGGTAGATTATGGATTGGAAGCTGTTGGGGTGTTATTGTTGTTGAAACAGCATAGTACCTAACGTAATAGAACCAAGGTAGAGGGAGCTGCTGCCTTGAGGGATTTCTAGCCAAGAAATCCAGATGAAAGTTGTTATTGCAAAGAGGATTGGAGAGGAGTAGATTGACAATTGGTGGGAAGATTTATAGTAGGCAAATCGAGACTCAGAGGGAGTCTAGGAGAGAAATTTTATTATCTTAGGGATTCCTGACCTAGGTTCTAAGTTAGTTGCGCCAACCAACAAAGCCCTATACTACTGGTCCTTTCAGCAACAACCTGCATAGTGTAGGCTACAGTCTCACCCGAAGCATTATGGGGGGATGATGGAACCAATTTTCTGCATCCAGAGATCAGTGTGATGTCTTTTAACACCCTAGATCAGCCTTCACGTAGATCTAGAAGCCCCTAGGAATCGATACTGTAACTCTACCCAAACAACCATTAAATCTTTGTGAAGGTCTATGATTGGTCTCTACGGACCCTTAACAATATATTGATCCACTTAAGCACACCAGAAAACAACCCTAGATCAGTGTTCGCTCAGATCTACTTAAGTTATTTAGATAACATAATAGAACTCGTTGTTGTCTTCACGAAAGTACTTAATATGTATTGCATATCTATTAAGGTTTATCCAAGGGAATCACGCTTCATTAGATCAATATTCCATAAGCATATTATTCATCAACAACATAAGTCATAAAAAAAAGTAAACAACAATAGACAAGATTTCTTCAGAAATAACTTCTTTATTGATTTGCAGTTCAGAATATATACTTAAAACTTCCATGCGAACTCAACTGCGGGGGTATGTCCACTCAGTTGTGGACTCTACCCAGGCCTTTGCGCACTCAGCTATAGATTTTGTCTCTCCTATCTGACCCACTTCTCTATGCTAAGACTTTCAAGACTTCATTCATTATCCATCATGACCTTAGATCTCCTCCTTTAGATTCTCTAAGACACACCTACTTATAGCTTTTTCCATATAATCCCATGGTCCACGTACCATGGGTGGATCTCGAAATTGACTCAACTTTTACCCAACCAGGGGGCTAAAGCCCCTTTGACTTCTAACCATCTACGTGCTCCGCATCCACAAATCATGGAGACTTTACATCATTTACAGAAAATACATCAAAACTTAGGTTTTAACCCCAAAACTGACCCAGGGGACCCCATCCCAATAAGCCCCCAGCACAAAGATCATGACTCACCCTCGAGTCACTCACCTAGCACTACGATCTTGCTACAAATATCCCCCAGCTCCACCTAAACTAAAACAACTTTAGCAGCGCTTTGAGTGGTTGCTTGCTTGATCTCTTCCACTAGCTCCTCTGTAGCTTGTCCTTCTACGACCATCCTCATCATTTGATGCATCTAATGCAAGCCCTTCGGCTTATCTTGGATGATAGTTGAGATCTAATAAGATTCTTCCAATCAAGGTTCCAGCCTGGCCTTAAGAAAGGCCTCCTTCTTCTGTGCTACTTCTACCTACGCGAGGAACTACTTCCCCTCTTGGAACTTGGCTAGGTGCTGTGCTGGTGCAATAGAGTGCATTGTTGCCCTGAATTCATCATACTGCTTCTGCAGCTCCCTGCTCTCAGTATTTAGTGTCTATAGGTTTGGATCCTCATGTAGATTGGTGACCAACTCCATGGCCTACTCAAATACTCTTTTGCAGTCGACAACTGTGGCATCCAAAGTAGCCAGGCCTTCCTTGATCACGACTCTGCACTGCTCATGGACCTCCGGTAAAGTTGATGGATGCATCTTCAATTGCAGCTTAGTGATCTTCATGTTGAGTTCAAATTGAACTCGATTAACTTCTTCCTTTGCTTCGCACGCACCAACGACTAACTTCTTGATCTTTGCTTATGGATGTGCATCTTCAGGAATATGAATCTTTTGTACTGTTCTACATGCCTCTGCGATTGTTGACTTGAGTCATGAACTGTGTGACTAAAGCGTCTCCTTTTCTTGTAGAATCTATATCTTCTCGGTGAACAATTGTTGATTATTAACCTTGATCTCACTGACAGCACTAAGTGCTCGATGTTGTCGAATGAAAAGCTCCTCCATGACTCCCTATAATAACGCATGCAATGACTCCAATTGCATTGCAGCAAGGTTCAAGACCATATTTGGACCCTATCAAGTAGGGCACATTGTTCCTTGGTGTTGGCATAGACTGAACCTACAAGTAGGGGGAAGACTCGCACATCCATTGATGACCATAGAATTATCTCCGTGCTTATACTTTGACTATGCTGAACTACCCACTGCACCGCTCACTTTCCCAACGTTTGCTTGGAGCTCCAACTCCTGAAGATCCTTATGGACTCCTCCCAATGTTTGTATGTACTACTATTCCAACTACTATAGTACTTCTACAGCGACATCCCTAACTTTATCACCGATCTCATCCAGATCACTTTCTATGAGCACTAGGGTGTCAAATTATGTTTTCTGAGCCTTCTGCTTCTTCCTTGATCTAGCTTGCTATTCCAATTCTCGCCTTTTCACAATGAAGGGGGTACACTGCCCTTCCTCGCCTCTGTCGCCTTGCCTTGTAAGCTCTTCGGTCTCAGTTTCTGGCAAAGGTGACTTGTCACCTTTGTGGGTCTCGTGCTGCTCCTACTCTGCCTTCTCCTTAGCAGTAAGTTCCTCCTCGACATGGGCCTTCTCTTTAGCATCTTTCTTTTTCTACATAGACAAGTTCTACACAACCTACTTGGCTACCTCCTTCCTTTTCTTCGTGGCCGCACTTTCTGCACCTGTGGTTGGCCCAACAACGAGATATGAAGGGGCGCGACACTTGGCTAGCTAGCATGGCACTACCTCTTGCACATCATTCTTTGTCACCAAGTATGGAAAATCATGCCACTTCTGTGGGGGATCCTTCCATGCCTAGATATATACTTTATCGAAGTTAGCCTTGAACGCTGCATAGGCTGACAACTGCTTATACAATGTTGGGGACAACCTTGGGCATTGGATAACTGCCATGTGGAGACTTGCTTCCATCAAGACCCAAAAAATATTCATTTCTATGATGCGCTCAAGGTCCTTCGTAGCCCATAGGGAGGTGAACTATGCGTCCCCTGGCAATCTTTCTTCCAATGGAGGAAACTGGCTGTCCTTTGGTAGCTCCCATGCAACCAACATAATGGAGAGCAACAACCAAGAATAATGAAATGGCTTAGTTTCATCCTACGCCTTGTGGCAATTTGCGAGGAACTCTTGGCATAGGTATCTAGACGAATTGAACAGTACGCCTTTTGCACACTAAGCTGCTAGAGACACTACGGGCGTTAGAACCTCATCCGCGTGGCATTTCCTCATTACTCTTCTAGCTAATATCTGCGTGGATAATTGAACTGTGGGGTCATTTATTAACTGGATGGAATACCTCATGCCTTCTTTACTAGTTCATAATCCTTCTTCATTCGTTTAGCAAGATCCTTCTCCCCCGTCCTTCGGCCAAACTCCTTGACCAGGTTCAAACCTTCATGCGGCAGGTGGGTAATCCCATGGATAAGCATATATGTGATGGGTATAGGCCCTCCTAGCCATAAGCACCCATAATGCACCAGAGTGAGCAGTTGGCGTATGCAAGTTGTGTTAATTGGGGTGTGGTGGTAATGTGGCACCCAAAGCAAGTTGAGCAGCCCAGATTTCTCAACACCATAGACCCATTCCTCTGATTCTAGTGCTGTCACACCCATGTCTTCATAGTATATGTGCTTCATGAAGTTATCTGTCACTAAGTGTGGGAACTTAGCAAGATCCGCTAGGTCCCAGTCCTCCATCTTCAATAACAAGACTCGCACAAGTCGCTGACCTTCAAAAGGCACCTGCTTAGGTAGCAAGGGTGTGGAGATGGTGAATTTGTATGAGTCGAAGTCTTTGGTTATATTTTCCTTCCCCTTTCTCGAAGGGATATACCTTGGGAGCTTCGTTATGGGCTCTGCACCTTCAAAATCAATATCCTCCATTCTTGGGCCTTTTTCCGCCTTAAAGTCTACAACTTTCTGCTTTCATTTTCCTGGTTGTTTATCTTTCTTCTGGGTTGGTGTCACAATATGCTTCCTAGGGAAGGCACATATTTGTACTGGCTTCTTCTGCTTCTCTTTTGCTGCAAGTTGCTTTTCCTTCACCATGGATTGTTTTGGCCTTGGCGACCTTGGCACCGTGAGCACCACAGGCGTAGCTTCTGCACTAGATATTTTAGGTCCTATGGCATCAGATATGGCTGCTTCCACACTCAAAAGCTTAGTCGGGTTGGTGGCAGACATCCTCTCCATAAAAAACTCACGGGCTTCAAGAGACATATATATGTGGGTGAAGAATTCTTCCCAAAATGCTCGGCTCATCGACAAACAACAAATTTAAGCAAAAACTCTAAGGGTGCAAAGTGTTCTATGTTGGATTGGAATGCATAATTTATAGGGGTGTTTGAATTCAAATCTGACCAACACCTCCCCCCCCCCCAAATTTTGACAATTAATGTTATTTTGGCAACAAATCTTTAAAGATTTTGGCCTTAAATGCTGCCAACCTGCTCCTTTTAACCATCTTCTGGTGGTCAAGTCATGAACAATGACTCCAACAGTCACTTTGTTGTTGTGTTGTGCGGCACCTCTCTCCATAGTGAAACTTCATATATTTCAACTTCATCATTTTCTATGTAACCTGCCTGCTCCGTAGTCCTCCAACCCTGGTAGTGTAGTTTATAGTCCCGCTCTCCCTTGCAACTTCCTGGAGCACTAAGATTGTCCTGTCACAATATAGTCATTGCATAGAATCCCCTATGTATAGCTTTAATCGACTTCCATTCACTCTTCCTGGAAAAGGCTCTCCATTCAGCTTTGTGAGCTGAACTGCACCTCCATCTATAATTCCTTTGATAATATATGGCCCCAGCCAATGCATCTTAAATTTACCTAGAAATTTAGTAAACTTACTATCATATAACAAGACGATATCATTTACTTTGAACGTGCGAAGCTTGATGTGTCAATTGTGCCATGCTTTTTCACATTCCTTCTGTACCTTTTGATGAAATCCAGCCAAAAATATATCCTCTTCGAGTTGCATCAGCTGCACAAGCTGTTTCTCTAAGGCCTCATGATCCACCATATTCGACATTGCCACTATGCGTAGATTAGGCACAATATATTCCATTGGCATGGCAACTCCTATACCATAGAACAACCTAAATGGCGTTTGTCTTGTCAGCTTCTTGCAAGTAGTCCTATATGGCCATAACACTGCAGGTATGCACACATCCCAGTCATTTCGCTGCACGTTGCAGATCTTCATTAGCGTGTTCTCCAAAGTCTTGTTGAATACTTCAATAGTTCCATTGGCCTGTGGGTGATACAATGTACTCTTCTGGTGGTAGACGTAGAATTCCTCTCTTAACGCACTGATTGTTTCATTCAGAAAGTGCATACCTCAGTCGCTCATCAACACTTGCAGGCAGCCAAACCTAGTTAAGACATATTCAAACAAAAAATTTGTCGTTGTAGTTCCTGTACAATCCTTAACCAATTGTACCTCTGTCCATCTAGTTAGATACTCTGTTGTGGTGATGATGTAGCACGTACCTGTTTTCTTCCCTGTGGGCTGAATTGGCCCAAAAAAAGCGATCACCCATTTTTCAAATGGTTGCAAAGATACTTGAGGATTCAGTGGCAACTCATCCCTCCGCGATGTCTGCTAGTTCTTTGACATGCATCAAATGCCCTACAATATGCTTTGGAATCCTTATGCAGCGTTGGACACCATAGACTTGCGCGAAAAATCTTCTGCACAGTTGCTTTTCTGGCATAGTGTCCTCTCACAGCCCCTCCATGAGCTTCAACAAGAATGATATTCCTCTCAAAATCTGGCACATATCATCACAATATATCATCTGCATCCATCTTATACAGATACCCTGCAATCACTAAAAATTCTACCATGCAAACTACTAATTCCTTCTTTTGTTGACTTGTATACCCTTCTTGAGCCATCTTTGTAGTAAAAAAGTGGATGATATCATCAAAATGATTATCTACTACACATACCATGAAGAGTTGCGCATCTAGCAACCCTTCCTCCAAATTAGTAGGCTCCTCTCCAGTTTTGATTTGTGACAGATGATCAGGTCCTGCATTTAATCTCCATGGCTTCACAATTACTTCAAATTCATACTCTTGGAATAGTAGTAGCCATCTACAGATCTCCCCTCCCCCCCCAACACAGGGTTATCGAATAGGTATTTCAAGGTAGAATGATCTGTGTACATTTTGAAATGCTCGCCCAACAGATAGTGCCTAAACTTTTGAAGTGCGTACACCATAGCCAACCCTTCATGCTTCTTCATTGAGTAATTCTTCTCAGCCTTTGATAATTCCCTACTCATTAAGGCTATAGGATGGTCCGTTTCCCCCTCACCGGCCTAGCACTACTCCCAATGCAATGCACGAGGCATCAAAATTTATGTGAAATTCATTTTTCCAATTAGGGATGACCAAGATCGGTGATGTGACCAATTTTTCTTTCAAAACATCCAAACTACGCTAACATTATTCATCCCAACAGAAGGTAGTGTCCTTCTTTAGAATTTTCTCCATGCGTGTGGTAATCTGAGCATAAGCCTTGATGAACTTCCTGTAATATCCAGTATGTCCCAACGTCACGCGCAACTACTTAATGATCCTTGGGGCCTCCAAATTTACTATTACTACAATGTTTGCAAGTTCCACCATCAATCCTTGCTTGCATACCACGTGACCCAACAAAATCCCAAAGGGAACATAGAATAAGAACTTCTTTAGATTCAGTGCAATTTGGTACCTGTGACATGTATCCAACATCAAGTGCAGAGTTGCTGCATGGCACTTCACTAACCCAAACATTGTCCAGGAATCAAAGTATACTTCCAAGAACTTATGAATGAATTCCTTAAATGTTGCTATAACTACGCGAGAGAATATTGCAGGTGCATTCTTGAGTCCAAACAACATCACAGTATACTGGAAGCAACCCCATTTCATCGCTAAGGTTTTTTTCCCCTATCCTCTAGCGCAATCTTGATCTGATGGTACCCAGAAAATCCATTAGTGAACGAGTAGGCCTCCTGCCCTCCAACATTGTCAAATACCTCATCTGTAAATGACGTCGGGAATGGGTCATGGGTGCACACATCGTTAAGCTTTTGCAGATCTACGCAAATCCTTATTTCTCCCTTCTATTTCTTCTCCCGAACCACCATCATGCTCACCCAATCAGATTCCTCCATAGGTTCTATGATGCCTGCCTCAAGCATCTTATCCAACTCCTAACGAACATTTTCCTTGTATTTGGGATTAAGATGATACGACCTCTGCTTACTAGGCTTCGTGTCTGGCTTTAGATTAATCTTCATGACACCCAAGTTGCCTATTATTCCCTTTAGGTCCGAAAACTCGGTAGGAAAAATATCTTGGTACTCGCGGAGTAACTCAACAACTTTATCCACTGTGGCATTGTCCCAATAATCCCCAATTTTGGCAAACTTTCATTCTGCTTCAGTCCCAATGTTGAGTTGCTAATGAGTCTCATCATTTGTTAATTATATGGGCCTTAATTAACCTCCTAGCTTAGTCAAACCAACTTTTCTCATAACTTATTACATTTTTTTATTATATTTTTCTTATGAGGTGAGTTAGAGTTGGATATTATGTTTAGTGGACTAATATGCATTGAATGAAAGATTAAAGGAGAAAATCAAGGAATTTTGGCAAAGACTAAGGTCAAAACTCGAATGGGACAAGGGAGAGGGATTGTAGGGGGTAAATCCTCCTCATTTACTACTCCTCCATTCAAATATCCCTCCATTCATCACATCAGCTCGTAGTGCAAACAATCAAATCATGAGGATTAGAAGGAATCCGAGCAAGTGAGAGAAAAAGCAGCAGTTTATCTCCAGTTTGGGAGCTGAGCCTCCCTAATATTAAGGAAGTCGTTGGGGACTTCAGTTTTATAAGTATAGAGGCCTAGGACCTCAGTAGGATTTGGATTTTTTATTGTAAAACTCTAAGCTATTTTCGAGCTGCAATACTTGTGAAAGTTCTATTGATGTAATTTGATATTTTGGTAATAAGAATGAGTTTTGTTTTGAGCCAGCATTGAGTTAAATCAGAGGGCTGAAGCTCTTGGTTTAGGGCCCAACCCTAGCAACCATGGTTCCTCTTTCTTGTATGTGTATGTTTAGTGTAGTTTCATAGCTTCATTGTTAATCTGCTTTTTAGATGCATTTCCATTACAAGTAGTGTAGATTAGATTGGTTGTTTATTAGTTTACTTCCATTTGTGCCTTACTTCAAGTAGCAGGTTAGAAGGGATAAAAAGGATCACTACAAGGTTTTCAGCAGGTGTCTCAGCCTCACTTCCTCCCTCTGGGATCTTGACTTGAGGAAGGGACCCTTAAGCAACCCCAAAAGCACAGATTTCTAGTTCTTTTATGAGCATTAGAGTTTGTTGTCTTTAAATTAGTATTTGGTTAGCTTTACATGGTAGATTTTAATTGTCATCTTTTTCATCTCCATTTCTTTAGTAGATCTCATCCATGCTTTCATTCCTTTCAACAACTTTCCTCATGCATAGTGTAGGCAGTTAATTCATTAATTCTATTTTTTTAGTTTATGAAAATGTTTCTTGTTTGCATAGCTTTTTGGAAGATATAAATGTTTTATGCAGAGTAGATGCTTCAGGAGGAGATTAAGACTTCATAGCCAGCATCCACCTTCCACTCCATCCACCTTAGCCATCCCTTGTTTTCACCATCACCTTCACTATTTTTTCATCATTTTTCATAGAAATTCTTCCAAGCACATTGAGCGAATCTAGCCATCTACTATCTTGGATATTGACTTCTGAGTGATCCTAGACCTTCTCCCACTCCATTCCATCCATCACACACCTTTCCTAGGCCTTCCATCACCTCCAACAACTCACATTTTTCTCTCGGCTGTATCCTGTAGGTTTCTAGTACATCATGTAGGTTTTCCCGAAATGGCCTATTTTAAGGGCGAATTGATGGAAAACCTCTAGGAAGTCACCAAAATCCTTCCAAGGGTCTTCCACACCATCTAACCATCTCATAACCCTTCCATCCATCCTCTAACATCCTTAATTCACCTGCCACATCCACAGAAGCAGTTAGTTTGCATACTTGATTTTGCATAAAAAGACAAAAAAGCAAAAACAGAGTTAGTTCAGTCTCTTTAATTACACATTAGTGATGTTTGATGCTTCTTAATTCTATAACTTAGATAGTAGCATTTGTTTCATGTTGATTGAGAATTTCTGCCAAGCGTAGTTTCTTAGTGATCAATTAGGAAATGGTGTGATTTAGCATTACATGTCGACCTTCTCCATTATTGTAGTAGAGTAACTCTCTCTTAGAGTAGATTTACCTTTCTTCCATCAAAGAATCAAGCTTCTTCTTACTCCATAGAATTCTGGCTTGGAATCCCAGTGGTATCTCGCCAGCTGAAGAATGACAACAGGCAGAACCATCACTTTTACTTGTGTATACAGCACTGTCACCTCCAGGTTTGTACGAACCCTGGGTTGATAAAGTAAAGCTGGTAGCCTAGGAGTTGTAGCATCCTTGCTGCAATACTGACGCTCATCACTTTTTGGCATTTTTGTCAGGGAGGTGTCTAAGTAAAATGTGATTACTGCTTTCTTTTCTTCTATTTCTTGTCTTCAATATTTTGCCATTAGTTTATTTCTGCAAAAGTAATTTAGTTGTTTCCTTTCTTGCATTTTGCATTTTCTGCTTTCCTTTCCATTTTGCAAGCAAGATTTCAATTTAGCAAGTAGCTTTTTCATTCTTTCAGTAATTTTCATTCAATCAACAATTTCAATTCTGCAAGAACTTTCCAGGTTTGAAAAAATACAAAACCAAACCAAAAATATTTCCTTTCATGCCTCGTAGGAATAGGGACAGTTTACGGAATTTTTTTGCCAAATACCCTCATTGCATCAAACAACCAACCTTCCCTCTTCGTAGGTGCCTATGAATTGGAGGAACCCTTAGGTGAGCAACCTGATTTATTTGAAGAACCTACAGGGGAAGAAGAAGAAGAAGAACCCATTCCTACTGAAACAATGGCTGAAAATAGAAATCACAGAGGGAATAGAGAGAGAGTTGAGGGTGACTTCTCCATCAGGGAAACTAATGGGGACACTAAAATGAAAAGTATAAGCCCCTCTATCCTACCTCATTTCCATGGCCTGACCATAGAGGACCCCGACACTTTCCTGTTTGAGTTTGTTGTTATATGTTGAACCTACGACTATACAAATGATGAGCAAAAGTTAAAACTATTTCCATCTACTCTCAAGGATGCAACATTGTGCTGGTTAATGGGTTTACTTGGAGATAACATCGCAATTTGGGCTGAGATGTAGCAAGCCTTTAACAACAAATATTGGGACTAATGTCTGTCAAAGGATACTAAAGAAGAAATTTTCAGGATGACCATAGGCAATGATGAATCCCCAAAGGATTACGAAGAAAGATTCCAGCTTAGTTACAAAAGGGCTAGATGCACACTTGACCCTAAGTCACTAAAAATGGTCCTACTTATGGGAGTAAGGGAAGATCTTCTGGATATACTAGATTTGTTAATAGGAGGAGATATCTACCAATTACCTTATGAGGATATCAAGACTATCTTTAGAAACCATTCTAGGGAAGCTAGGAAAAAGGGTAGGGGTAGTCAAACTATGGTTAGTACATCATCTTCCAACTCATCCATCAATGGTGAAATTGGAAAAATGCTGGAAGATTTCAAAAGTGAGATGCTACAAACCCTTGCATTGCAAATGGACACCGTGCACATTAAGAGAAATTAGGAGGATTCATAGAGAGCCTTGGCCATTTTTTTCCTAGATGCACAAGGAGGCATCCTAGGAATGAATGTCCATTGAATTCTATTGAAATATGCTCAGTTTGTGAAGAAAACCACTCCATAGACAAATGCCCTTCTTTGTTTGGACTCAAAGCTATATATAAGGAGTTGAAGGGGTCACTGAGTAGCTCTGCTATATTAACCAAAGGAGACCTCATGGGCCTAGACCATACCAGTAGGGCATGCAAGGGTCATCCCATACATATTAGAACCCCAACCAAACCATAGTCATATCTTATTGGGGGCCCCCTGCTCATCCTTCCTGGCTACACCCCCTCCTTGGTCCTTTGCATCTCAATATCACTCCCAGCCATCCAGCTAGTCATTTCAACCTTATGCTCCACCACAACCATAATGGAATGCATCACCCTAGGGGTGGAGGCCCCAATACAACAATGCTCTAGCTCTATTGCCTCCACCACCATCCGAATCATAACTACTACACTCTGCTCCACCCAAGCAACCCCAGATGCTTGCCCAGCCAAATCTGAACCCGAACAATAGGCAGTCTCATCAAGTATACAGTGGAGAGACATCATATCCAGCTTATGCTATGGAAATCCAGGAGATTAACCTGCGATTTGAGAGAGTTCTCCAGGATAACCAACCTCCACCTCCACCTAGGGATGTTGAAGAAGAAAGAGAGGAAAACAATCTTAAAGTGAATCCACCATTTTCTGAGAGATTATCTCAACCACTCTAGCCTACCGCAGAAGAGATTGAACTTCTAGGAAAATTGAAAAATCTATGTGTAAAGATTCCACTTCTCCACGAGATAAAATATGTTCCTATTTACAATAAGTTGATTAAGGATAAGTGCTTCAAAAGGACCTGTAGAATCAGAGCAACATACTACTATGCAAGAAACTAAGATCTAAGTTCATAAATAATGCAGGATCAGATGTGCATTAACCATATACAAGCATATATAAACAAGTACACAAGAATATGGAAGGAAACAAGAATAGCTTTATTCAGATAAAAAGTAGCAAGAGGATTACAACCATGACCAGCTCTGACCCATCATCATCCCCCAGCTAAGAAGCCCTTTTTCACCTCAAGCAAAGCAAAATCACCCAACACTGTGAATGTACACAAGAATACCAGCAACACTTTATAAGTTACAAAATTCCAGCCTCTGGATCTCTGTGAAGAGGGATCCATAAGCAGGCTCGACTGTTAAGGAGAGGAACTTTAGTTGCTCTCAATCTAAGGAGAGGAGGCGTAAAGCAGGCCTCTCAATCTAAGGAGAGGAACTTAGTTGCTCTCAATCTAAGGAGAGGATGCGTAAGCAGGCTCCCAATCTAAGGAGAGGAAGATATAGTGGAGTTCCCTACCGGGTTTCTCCTTAGCCCAAGATAAGGAGAAACCCACTTTCATAAGGGAAGGAATATAGGTGATAGTTTTTTCTAAAACTATGAAAACTCCTCTCCTTCGTAACCTCATTTGAGTCCCTATCGGGCCTCTATAGATTGGTCTATCCCTTTAATAGAATATTTTGGCACAATACCACTTTTTGCACACGGGAATTCTACCAACTCTTTTTGCACAGGAGACTTTACCGCCATAATATGTAGCTTTATGTATAGAGAGTAGGAACTAGTATGTATGGTTTATGTATAGATACTCTTTAGGAGCTAGTATGTAGCTTATGGAGATAGAGTAAGTAAATATAGAGTTGGTTGATGAAGAGGAATAAAGTAGCTTTAGGTATGCTAAATAAAAGTGATCAAGTGACGTATTCATTGTGTTAAGACCTTCATGTCACAAACAAGTCATGTATCCGGGTGCCGGCTGGGTCCGGACCTTCCCAATAAGCCTTTCCCATTAGCTTACTGTGGCGTGAGGGATCTATGCTACAAGCTGGTAGGGTTGGAAGGCCTTCTACGTTCTTACATTCCCTACTAACTGTCCCAATCCGATATATTAGGGGGTTATAGTACTTCCATCAAAATATTCTCCTTAATGATTCGCAGAGCTGCATCGACAGTAGGATGTTCAGATTCAAAACTGAAAGTAGCTTGAAACTTATCTGTCATTTCCTTACACTAGGAAGTGCAAGCCCCTCCGGGACCTTCAAATTTGATGTTCCGAATCACAGTTCTAATGCTGTATACCAATTCTTAGGGACTGTGTCCAAATTATGAACAAACATATGCACCCATTCTTGCTCAGGCACAGAACTCCATATAGCAGCGCATGCCATTAAATGTTTCACAGGGCAAGTTAATCCATTATAGGTAACTTCAACATACTTACTTTATTAAGTGAATCTAATTTGCAACAGTCTTTTACACTGCGACCAATCTACTATATTTTCTTTATGGGTTACCCAACATCTTGCTGGAGTAGCTTTAAGCACTACTTCCAATGCTAATAGTCTCTGCTGCTCTGGCACTCGTACTTCAAACTTTGAGAGAAAAGTTGAAGTCTCCACGGCGTATGAAAAATTGTGAAATCACATACCTCAGTCCAAATCTAGTGCAGTTATTTGGTAACTCGAGCACACCTCCCCTCCTCATAGATACCTCATGCATCCTATTTTGCTAGTTATCCAATCCCTCTTCTGAATTTGAGGTGAAAGAACTAATACTTATTCTCCAGCTTCAAGTACCATCTGCTGTAGGATTGATGTAGTCATCCTGTCTCGAAGTCATCTTGTAGATATTTTCTCATTATTGACCACCATATTCTTCTCTAACAGGTTTGATATATCTTCTACCTTATGTAGGGTCCAAAGGTGCAATCACTCTGATTTCTTCATCCTCAGAAGGCGAAGGATTATGCCCGCCCGGAGATATCTTGATTCATGGAATACATATTCGGACCAGGCACCAAGTTGGCTTGGACAGATTTCACAAACCCGTCATTGCTATTTTTATTAACCTCAATCCCCTTTTTAGGGATACAAGGCATCAAAAAAATCGATTCTATCATTCATGGCATAATGACATATATAATGAGATATATCTTTGTATGCGAGATTATACGATACCTTACAGGGTTGACCTTACCTGAGCTAGATAAGGGATAACCTTATAAAGCTCTTTGAGGGGAAGAAATCGATCTATCTCAATGGCATAATGACATATATAATATATGGCATTATGCCATGCTGGATGAATGAGGGAGATTCCAAACATATATTATAGGTGAGTGGCTAATACGCTTTAAGGCTCAACCATATGCCCCATAAGCATCAAGGAAGCAGGGGCCCTCTTTAGATGTAAACTCTATCGGGATGGTATATAAATTCAAGTAAAGCTAAGCATCATTTTCATTCAGCGAGTGGTATAGGGCTAAATTTCTAGCTCTTAAGGTGGGCAGGTAGGTTAGGAAACATAGAAGTAAGGGAGAAGGAGAAGGTTGTCTCATGTCATCCCATGCCGGGTCTCTAGTTGTACCTCCTAAGCGCTTCATGACTCCAAGTGGTATAGTCTAGGTCTATAGGTGGATACGTAGTGAGTAAACACATAAGTAAGAGGGGGAAAGGATAAGAAGGGTTTGTTTCATGCGATCCATGCCGATGCCGGGTCTCTAGTTGTCCCTCTCTCTGAAGTGCTTCATTCAGTAAGGTGTAGGGCTAAAAGGTGCTAGGTGTCTAGGTGGGGTAGGCCGGTAGGTTAGGAAAACAGAAGGTAAGGTATAGAAGGTAAAGAAGGGTTTGCTTCATGCCTGCCATGCCATTCTGCTCGGGTCTATAGCTATACCGTACCTTGCTTGCTTGCCTAATCGCTTTCATTCAGTTGTGGTATAGGGCTAAATGTCTAGCTCTTAAGGTGGGCAGGTAGTAAGTAAACAAATAAGGAAGGGAAGGGATCTATCTATCCATGCATCCGTTATATATATGTATTACTCCTAATGCAACTAATTTTCCTTAAAAAATTTTACCATGGTCCTAGCCATTGCTCACGTTAACCGTTGGTGGCTCTACTCTAACTATTTAACATGCTAAGTTGGATTTGTTTCTTCAACTTGTCCTGACGATGAACCACACTGGTTGGTTTGAAACGCGTCGACAAATGGTTTCTCATGTGATTTTCGCCCAAAAATCTCTCCTAAACATGATATTATGTTATGAACTTATCTTGAAATTAATATATGATGGATAACTATTTTAAGTTTTCATATATTTAAGTCCATGGGATCTTGGATAGACAGTGAGCTTTGTTAAGGCACTCCCCTATGTGAAGTCGTCAGTTCAATGCTCTGTTAAGGCACTCCTTGATGTGAAGTTGTCGGTTCTGAAGTTGTCGGTTCAATTCGCTACCTACATCGGGGTGGTATATTGGACATGATGAAGATGTAGTCTTGCCAAGCTTACGAAAAAAAAAAAAAATACATATAATTAAAATGAAATATTATGAAGTATATTTCATTTAGAATTTGGCAATGCATTTTTGGAAAAATTATAATAATTTGCTAATTCAAATATACTTTTGAATACATAAATGGATTCAAGGTTTAAGACTCTTTTATTGTGTAAACTCCACAAATTAAATTGGCAATTCATATAAGTTGATATTAAATTTTAAGCAAAATTAATAGAAGAAAATCATAAAAAATGGAAAATTCCATCTTATCTTGCTTACATTTGAGAAAATTGATAGGCATCAATCCATAGTAGGCATCAAAATATTTATCTCATTATGCCACCATTAAAAATATCATAAAAATTAACTAATATATAAGGCCATAATAATGTAATAAAAACATATTTTTATGATTTTTTAATCTTAGCAATATGTGATGTGTCATAAAATAAGTGTTTTGATGCTTATCATATATTCATGTTTATTGGTTTTTACTAATTATTTAAATTAAGTTGTGTTGATATATGAGAAACATTTATATATGTTTAAAAAAACATATAATGACAAAAACATAATTAGGCAAAACTGACAATAAGAAGCAATAAAAATTCCATCACACTTATAAACATGATATTTTAAAAATTAAATTGAAAAACAAAAAATACATCACTCCTTTTAAAATAATCTCAACTTTTTATTATAATTGCTTATTAAAATATTTTATAAAACTAAATCTTTTCTATTCTAAAAATTAAATTAATCAAAAGTAAAAATACTAAAAAACCTACCAAAATCCACACTACTTATTATAATATAAAATAAATAAAATAAATGACATAGGATTTCATATAAATTAGAATGTAAAAAGGATAAAACTAACACCAACTAGAGTCCCGATAAATAATTTTCATAAATATTACAATGTAAAAAGGATAAATCTAACACCAATTAGAGTCCAGATAAATAATTTTCATAAATATTACAATGTAAAAAAGGATAAAAATAACGGCAAACAGAGTGATGGTAAATAATTTTTCACTCATTCAAACGGTTCGTAAATCGATCGTTATATGAAATTAATTAATTAATTAATGATATAAAAAATAAAAATGGATAGGTTTCAAAATAGGTTGCAAAATTTGTAAATTCTCATGATACATAGATTTTTCAAACCCTAATGGTCGTGTGTTAGGATATTCCGACACATAGGAATAGTTAAGTTCAACTTGGTCTAGTATAGAGTTAGGTAAAGTGTGTTTCTTTACCGTTGTACATTTTGTAACTTACAATCTGACGGTCACGATATGTAGTGATCCATTCTCTCCTCGGTATACCGACACTTGATCCGTGGCTTGACACCCGATTGGTCCATGAATTCTATTTAAAGCGCATG